>JAGVSM010002945.1:0-95522 GCA_022494885.1 Micrasema longulum | reverse complement strand
ATAATTAAAGCTGTTAGTTTTTCAAATAAATAAAAATAAAACATGGCATTACCAAATCCAACAAATGCTTGAAGATGGATGGCTCTGTCTACCCTTACGGCAAAACGGCACGATGGTTTGTTGTTGTTGTTGTACTCAATATAGGCGAAACTTTTTGCTCATTACTTGTTTTTTAAATATTTTATTTTTTCATTGTAGTTATAATGTTGATTTAACATAAAAATTCAATTGCAAACAAAAGATTATAAAATTAACCACTTCTAATAAGTCATCTACCTAACCTACCCGGCGTCTCCTGACCTGACTGAAGCCTAACAAGGCCTAACAAGGCCTAACAAAGAGCCGAGGGTCGTTGTGGCAGTGTGAACTCATGTGTTTTGTTCTGAATCAAAATGCATACAACACAGAGATTATCTGTATTATACAGTGTGTTTTAAATTAACATAATAATTTGCGATCGATTGCAGAACACCTCTGTTCTGTGTCAGTATTCAGTTTGACTATACGCCCCCGGTTCCGAGGTTGGAAATCAGTTTATTCCCCGCCATACCCCTACTGAATTATTATAAGTAATTGATATTAAAAAAAGGCAAGTGACCTATATAATACGTATATAAAAATAGCAAGGTCATACAAGTTCATTGATTCGTGTACAATGTGTTTGACATTTACAGAATAATTTGCGATCGATTGAAGATCACCTCTGTTCTGTGCCGGTATCCAGTTTAGCTATACGCCTCCGGTTCCGAGGTAACCTCCGGCGGCCTCCGTGGTATAGTGGTCAAGACGCTCGACTCACGCACGGAAGGTTCCGGGTTCGATTCCCGGTGAGAACACAAAAAAAAAGTGATTTTTCTCAAGCCTGGTTGTTCTGTAATGTAATGTTTCACCACTGTAATTGGGCCTCCTGGCCTGTTGTGGTGCCAAAAAAATGAAATGAAATGAAAAATGAAATGTAAGAAAACAGTTTATTCCCCGCCATAGCTTAACCTTATTATTTTAAGTAATTAATATTTAAAAAGGTAAGTGACCTATATAATACGTATATGAAAAGAGCAAGGTCATTGATTCGTACATACAGTGTGTTTGACATTTACAGAATAATTTGCGATCGATTGCAGAACACCTCTGTTCTGTGCCAGTATACAGTTTAGCTATACAACAGTTTATTCCCTGCCATACTTCAACTTACAAACATTTTTTAAGTAATTAATGTTGAAAAAGGCAAGTGACCTATATAATATGTATACGAAAAGAGCAAGGTCATATAAGTTCATTAATTTGTACATTCAGTGTGTTTTACATTTACAGAAAAATTTGCGGTCGATTGCAGAACACCTCTATTCTGTGTCAGTATACAGTTTGGCTATACGCCTTTGGTTCCGAGGTTATAAAACAGTTTGTTCCCCGCCATACTTTCATTTAAAACATTTTTGAAGTAATTAATATTGAAAAAGGTAAGTGACCTATATAATATGTATTAAAAAAGAGCAAGGTCATACAAGTTCATTGATTCGTTACTTAATGTACTGAGTACTGATAGCATTTTTGATAACCACATAATACGAAAATTCAATTAATATTATTGTGAATTTAATAACCGCGATTTCTTTTTTCACACCCAGGGGTCCATAGGACACTGCATTGTTACATAAAATGCAGCGTATTTTGATTATCTGTCACGTGGAGGTAAACTGATCAGCCTCACGCTTCGGGTGCCATTCCAGAAACAATGAAATATTGCCGTTTAGAATATTGTTCAGGCCAGGAAGCCCAATCACAATGGTAAATTACAGCACAGAACACTCGGGCTTGAGTAAAATCACATTATTTTTTCGTGTTCTCACCGGGAATCGAACCCGTACCCATCCTTGCGCGAGTCAAGCGTCTTGAACAATATACCACAGAGATATATTAAATAAACTCTTGGGCCTTAATTACAACGGGAAGTTGACAGAGCCATCTTAAATTGCCTGTTGGGTAAAATCTATTTTTTGACGAAAATATGATTATTTGATTAAAAATGTCTTCGCTGATAACATGTTATTGAAGATGTTTTAAATAGAAAAATATACACAGTTCGTAGGCAAAATCTGTACCTCAAAGGCAGACGGATGCAAATCCAAACGTCAAATGTTCAACAATAGCCAAAAGAATCTACTTTCTCTAAGTGATTTCTAATAATTCAGTACATTAATTTGTATGTTGTCTCTTCATACATTGGTTCATTGATTATAGGACTTACATTTTTTCAAAATCAATGGACATGATCATTAACTGGATACGAAAATCGAAATGTAATTTCATCAAATTATGGATTTGCATCCGTCTGCCTCTGAGATACAGAAATTAAATTTCACTTCATAGATCATTGAAGATAATTTATGTTACTAACTGTGCTATTTCGACCTCGTGGTGTAGTGGTCAGCGCGCTTGCCTACCATGCAAGAAGTCTCGGGTTCGATTCCCGGCATGATTAAAATGAAATATTTATTAAGAATTAGAAAACGTATAAACATATTTATTAGATTAAAGAATATTTAAAAAATCAATAATTTAAAAATTGCTTATTACTTGATTGTACAATCTTTGTTACAATATGGTATTGTAGGATGGGGGGTGGTTTATACGCCAATATATTAAACCCTCTTAAAATAGTACAAAGATTAATTATTAAAGTAATTCTAAAGAAACCCTTAACATTTAATACGGAAAGTCTGTAAAAAACAGTTAAGGTTCATACAGTAGACACTCTTTATAAAATAAATTATATTTTACAAATTTATAAAAAAGAATAAATAAAAGAATTTGAGATAAATAAGTCACTCAGATACCAATATTATATTATAATTCCTAAATTCCACACAAGTCATGGTCAAATAGCTTTGTCTTAAAAAGTGTACAAAATTATAATAATCTTCCCAATGAACTAAAAACAATTAAAAATAATATATCAATAAATTAATTTTAATTTTTTAATTTTTTGAACACGTGTAAAAACAACATTAAATTTTAATTAGTATGAATATATTATTGCTTTATGTTTTTTCTTTATGTGTCCTATGTTTTTTTTTCTTCTCATGTACTCGTATATAAAATTATATAAACTTTTATAAATAAACAACTTCAACAGTGTAAGTCACTCTCCAAGCACAAGAATTAGTCTCTTTTTTTGGAGAGTTACAGTGATAACATTTACTAGATGTGTAAAAGTAGATATGTATAGAATTTTTAAAAACATGTACCTTTCATGAAATTTATAAATAAAAAAATTTAAAAAAAATAGGCGTTTTTACACTAGAATATTTCATAGTTCCTGGACTGGCACCTGAAGCGTAAGACTGGTCGTCTTACATTCATGTAAGACAAATTATCACGTTACACTGCGATTGACCAATTCAGCGACGAATGTACCATTAGGTGCGGAAAGAGAATGATGATGAACACTGCTATTGTAATCGGGGCTCAGGGCACGTCGGCACGTGTTACAATGTAAACAAAACATAGTTATCTATAATTAAACGTAGTTATGCAGAAACCAGCCAGTCCACAATTTCGAAAAAAATTGATATTGTTGTTTTTGGGTGCAGAAAGGTCAATTCTATGTTCTGCTAAAACAGTCAGACCCTTTTAATACAAATATACCCGTATGCAGAGACAAACCTTAAGGTGAGGAAAGTACATTCTATTTTCTTCACCTTCGGGTTATTCTTTGCATTTGAAATTAGAATGTACCTTCCTTACCTTAAGTTTTGTCTCTGCATACAGGTATTAACTAACTAACTAACTAACCATCACGCCATTTCCCCGGAGGGGTAGGCAGAGAGGATTGAACGCCACACCACTCTGTCCTGGCACACTTCCTTTGCTTCCTTCACATTCATACATCTTCTCATGCACGCACGTCGATTATTCCGACTTTTCACATGACCAATTTCAAGAATTTGTTGTACTTGATCATGCCATGTCTTTCTCGGCCTTCCTCGACTTCTACAACCAGACACATTCGCATCATAAATCTTTTTAGCCGTTCTTTCATCATTCATTCGCTCCACATGACCGAACCATCGCAAAAGACCTTTCTTAATTTTGTCGATAATGCTTAACTCAGCCTTGCATTCTGCTCTAATTTTGACATTAGGGCACCTATCATACATTGTTTTTCCGCACATTCACCTGAGGGATCGCATTTCAACAGCATTCAGTCTACTTTCGTCCCTTTTTTTCCAACTCCATGCTTCGCTTCCATACATTAGGGTTGGTACCAGAACTCCATTATGAACTGCTATACGGGTATTCGGGTATTAAACTGTAATAATCACCTACTGAAAAAAGTGTCGATCACAAAAACGGCATTTCTCAATTTGCAAAAAACACCCACAGAACTATAAAAATCTGACGGTACTTTAAAAATCATTAAAACTGGTTAAATACAGACTTATATTCTTGTTTGTAATGTAAAAAAACTAATGTATTCATTGTTTATCATTTGTCAAAATCAAAAACATTCCAACTGTCTGAAGATTTGATCATTCACTCGTTTCATAAAGGTGCTATTATATCAGTTTCACTTTTCTATGGCCGGCTGCTTTCTGCATAACTACGTTAAATTGTCTGTAATGTTTTAAAAAATATCCAATGATAGTAAAAACATCATTAATGTTGAATAATTTCAAATGACACAATAGTGAATACAATAATATAAATCAAAAACAAAATAACAACTTAAATATAAATCAAAAACAAAATAACAACTTAAATATAAATCAAAAACAAAATAACAACTTAAATATAAATCAAAAACAAAATAACAACTTACGATTTGACAACAGCCAATGTGGCTCCGAGCGTCAATCCAAGATTAAGGGCGGCCATCCATACAAACGTCATGATGTGTTTAATCCTTTTTAAATAAATTAAAGCACTTAACACCTCAACATGTAACTAACGGTTTAAATTACAACGCCCGAAAACACAGAAAAATTCTAGAAGGTTTCAGAAACCCTAAAGAAAAAACACTAATAGCCCAAAAGGGAAACAGCACAAAAAAAATCAGTTACAACAGTTTCATCAGATTCTTGTAGTTTAAACAAACGAAATTCCGAATTAAAGTTTTAAAATGTGACAGTTTAATTAGTTCACCGTTTCCTCGGGGGAAAATCGCACCTAATATGAATTGGTTCAATACTTTAAAATGCTGAATTCCTTTGAATAATTTCAAATATAATGTGGAACGATCTGTCAAAATTAGAAATGGATTTGTTTTTTATTTGAATTGCGGTCGTTTAGCGCGTGCGTCCGCGATGTTCGATCGAAGAATTCGATTTGAAATTTGAATTGGATTGATTCGCTAGCATTTGTTCTTTCACTGTCAGTATGATACTGGAGTGCGCGCGAAGCGATCGCTAGTTTTATGTTTTATTTGTCCTCCCACTCGCGAGAAGAGTTGGAAAGTCCAAGGCTTCAGTCACTGTATGAACCGTGTACTGTACGATCGGGCATTACTAACATTATAAAATAAATGTATATAATTATTTGATTAGACGGGGAAGATTCGTGACGTCATTTATACGTCAATCCGCCGACGAATACGTATACACACGGAATGTGGCGAAATGTGTACCTAGTAGAGATGAGCGTTTCAGTTACTTAAAATGAGAAACAGTAACAGCTGCCGTATCACAAATAAAACTGTTTTGTAAAATTGTTTCTGAATAACAGTTTAGATCAGCTTAGGCGAAAAAATCAGGTATAAACAATAGCTGGAATAGTTTTACCTAAATGAATTAAATTGTTACATAAAAAAACAGTTTTTATTTTTTCATTTCCATGGAGTGTGCTCTGAAAACTTTTGAAACTGATTTTTTTATAAACATTTTTGTATATCCTGACCATTTTCATTTAATATCTTGACTAATTTTTATTACACATCAACATGTTATTTTTCTTATGAGACTGTTTGAGCTGTTTCCAAAAACTAACTTTTAATAAAAAAATTTCGAAGAACAATTTTTTTTTGTGAAACTATTTTGGCAGTTGATTAAAAAAATGATTCAAAATGACAGTTTTATTTTTTTATCATTTCGAGTACTGATGCTATAATTCGTATTAGCACCGTAAGATTCTATCTAATTTATAATAGCATTAGCAACTGGTAAATTAAGTAACTAAAATTATTCTGAGTCAAAGTTGGCATTTGATTAAAAGAAGTATTAGCACACATATTTCGAAAGGCAAAAACCCCTAGTACAATACAATAAAAAACGTACATTGTTAAAATTAAAAACTTTTTTTTTATTAATGTTTGCGTTCATATGATATCTCCAAATATTTAAATTTTGTGGCCATTTTCTTTTAGTCGTAAAAAATCGTGTTAGAAAGTGGGAAAAAAGTTATGGCAGAGCGGGATTCGAACCTCGGACCTACTGATCCTGAGTCCGCGACACTACCCACAGGACCGCAACCCAACTCCGAGAGATAATTTTGAGTATGACCAACGTTTGTAGAACAATAATGAATTTCACTCTGTAGTAATATTATTAAGCTGGACAGATACCAGCAGATGGGAGTGTTAAAGAAATGAAGATGGTCAAACACGGGCAGAAACACTATGTAGTTATCCCTTAAACAAGGCAATTAGAGGTGAAAATCCCTGTAAATGCCTAGACTTCCATATCCCTTTTGTAGAGATTCTTTTTTGTTGAACTATTTGTCAAATATTTTATAAACAATTGGGAAAAAATATTCTTAGCTTAAAAACAAAAAAAAATACAGCATTCTAACATTTTATTTCCTTACTATTTTTTAAGGATGATTTATTTTTCTTAACCTGAAATAATATTTTAGTAAGTTATTTTTCCAGAGATCATTTGTTATGTGCCGATGTAGTAGCACAAAGAGAAGGATTAATTTAAGTCCACTAGATCAATTGACAAGACACAAAGATGTTGTATTTTAATTTATTATTTAAAAGATATTACAAAAGCCATTATACTGTTAAACTTGAAAGCTACCGTATTTATTTAAAACTAACTATTACGTCAGAGCGACTTAGTAACCACGAGAGATTAGATTTGAACGTAGTTATGCAGAAAGCAGCCAGTCCATAATTTTAAAAAAATGAGATATTGATGTTATCGGGTGCAGGAAGGTAAATTCTATGTTCTGCTAAAAACACCCAGACCATTTTCGTACAAAAAACTGTCTTAATCACCTTCTGAAAATGGTGTCGATCACAAAAAAAGCATTTCTCAATTCGCAGAAAACACCCAAATCTCTAGCAAAATTTTATGGTTTTTTAAAAATCATTAAAACTGGTCAAATACATAATAATATTCTAGTTTGTACTCGTAATATTAAAAAAAACTTATGTATTCATTGTTTATCATTTGTTAAAGTTAAAAACATTCCAACTTTAGTTTGGATTTGATAATTCACTCATTTCACAAAAGTGTATCTCAGTTTCATTTTAATATGGTTGGCTGCTTTCTGCATAACGACGTTCATTTCTAATTCATCCTCAAAGGACTGCGTATGGATTTACATAATGCATGTTTTGGTCCTACATATTTAGTCCTAGGGGTAGGTTTGATACAAAAAATAGGTACATATATTTTTCCTACGCGACATTCGGAGATTCACGCAAAATTATATTTCTCAAGCAACGAAGCATATGGTTTTCAGATGCACACAATTAACGACACTTTTAAATAAAAATACATTATTTCTGAATTGCATAGGATGTTTATATTGGTCCCAGGGGGCTTTACCAGATGGTTTAGTGCCAAATGCATCAGAACATCGGGTATATTACATCCTGTGGAGAACGTAATTTCTACCACCAGCAAACTAAATCGGTAGTCAGATGGCAGGTATGTGCGAGGACCATCTGTGATTTTCAAAAATGTTCAGAAGAGCTGAAATACGTCTCAATTTCAAGACTTTAATCCACAAACTAAAATATTTTAATGTTGCTTTTCAATAATAAATTACCTGATTTTTTTTTAAATGTCCGGTAATTAATTTTTTTCTAAATGACGCTGATTTTTTTTTCTGCGTGTATTTACTGAAATATTAATTAAAACTTTTGAAAACTTAATCATAAACAAAAATAATGATGTTCCCTTCTGCCATCTGACTACCGAAATACAATACGTACTATGTAAGTACATAACATATGTAAGAACAAAATGACTCGCCTACAATCTGTATTGAATGCCGCAGCGAGACTTATTTTCGGAATCTCTAAGTTCAGTCATATCACTCCACTACTTCGGGAACTATACTGGCTACGTCTTCCACAGAGGGTCGAATACAAATTCTGTTGGCTTATGTATAAGTCACTGCACAACTCTGCTCCGGAATATCTAAGGGAACTATGCATTCCAGATGAACTAGCTGACAGGCGTCTCACGCTTAGATCAGCTACGTCTACGGCGAGAGGAAAAGTTATTATACCTCTACGCAAACAGCGCACTAAATTTTGTGAACGCGCATTTGCGGTCGCAGGCCCTATGGCATGGAATGCTCTCCCAGCAGAGGTGCGAGGCTGTGAAAGTGAAGTGATGTTTCGGAAAAAACTTAAAACCCACTTGTTCTCTAAATCATTTGAATAAATCCGTAGCATGTGACAACAAAATAAATTGTTTTAATTAAATTACAAATTTAAAAGCTTCAATTAAATTAATTTAACAATAGAATCACTATGTAAAGCGCCCTTGAGGTATTTTATTACGAAAATGGCGCTATATAAGTTATCCATAATAATAATGATAATGATAACACATTCATAAGACGAAACAAAGTTTATTGCATCTAGGAGGGTACCACCCTGCAGTCGCTTACGGTAAACTACCCTTCCCCGAGTCATTAGCCGCCCCAGAGCGATAGAGACATAATATTTTTCTACGGAATTACAACATATTCTCAACGAGTATGAAAAAGTATCCATTATGACAGTAAAAATACATAAAAATGATCATTATGTACGAGGCATAAATAATACGAGTTTATTGAACCATGACAATTTTTCGTAAGAAATAATTTCAATATTTTTTTACGGAAATAAAACGTTTTTTTTATTTAATTTATGAGAGCTATTTCAGAACAATTAATAATACCTTAAACTTTTTACATTTTCTTATATATGTATCATAAAACATACTTTTTATACTCATAATAACTTAGATAGAATATAAAAGATAAGTTTGTATTAATGATTATCTTTTGCAATAAGTTGTTGATTTATAATGTGTCATAATTTTTATTTTGCTTTTGTAAATAATATAATAGTTTGAAATATAAATACGTCTGTAAATAAATATTGCTATCTCCATATTCCTAAACGAGTTTTTTTTTCCAAAAACTTCTTAGGAATATTATACACGGTGTTTCAGGGCCAGACTGCGAAACTTCAGAGGAGGTAAAGGGTAAGCTTTAAAAAATTCTAATAATATTTTTCCAAAAAGTCATTAAAAAAAAACCTTTTTTTTTATTATCTCAAAATGGAGCACATCTTTAATTTTTCGGACAAGCATCCCTTCCGCAAACCCCTACTCCTCCCCGACAAAAAAAAATTGCGATGAAAACGTATTTGACCAACGAAGCGATACGCACCAGACGCGGACAAGGGAAGCGGCTGGGTAGGACAGGGGTAGGGGTTTGTGGAGAGGCAGCTTGTCCGGAAAATTGAGAATTTACTGCATTTTGTGATAACATTTTTTTTTTAATGACTTTATGGAAAAAAAATTAGGATTTTTTTTAAAGCTTACCATGAGAAATATTCATCTGAAGTTTCGAGTTCTGGCCCTGAAAAACCGTGTATGAAATTATGTATAATATGTTTTCAATTTAAATAAAAAAACGTAAATCAAATAAAAAAGTATCAACGATTATTTTGACAACTTTTAATCGTCTTTCAGTAAAAGTACAACTACACTGCATTGGTACAACCAATAGAATGTATCTAGATAATTTATTACAGGAAGGTAGGGTGATCAGTCTTACGCTTCAGGTGCCACCTTATTAATTGATAATTTATGTCGACCTGCACAAAAATCGAACCAAGTAAGTACCTCAAGCATAGAAGGCGAATGCTCCAACCACTTAACTTCGATGCGGACTTTTCTCTACTCGATTTTATTTTTCAGGATTTTTACCTAAGGTTCAATATTTGGTCAAAAAGACTCGTCCGGAAATCTGGTTCTATTTCACGCACGGAACTGTATTCTCCATTAACCCAGATACAGACCGATAAAAGATTGATTATTTGACAGAAATTTGACCCAAAGAAAAATCAAAATATTAATTCATGGGTGAATGATTGTAGGTGGCGGGTACAGTGGCGAGCGGGGATTTTTTGTAGGTAATCTACAAAAAATATAAATCAATTTTTACGTATAGGTACATATAATTAGTAAAATATATATTTTTTACATATAGATACATAAATGTCATTTTTTTCTGTGGTTCTGAGAGACATCATCTCCCTGCTTCAGCTGAATATTATTAACAATAATCTTTTAAATGAACTTAAACCGCAATTATTTTTGTAATATATTTATAACTGCAATATTCTACTCTATTTGAATAAAAAAAGACCACAGTGAAATTCAGTAGATATTATTTTTAAAACAGGTCTTGGGAAATCATGTTCGAAATACTTCGAATAGACAATCTTCAAATAATATCTGTTATCTGCAAGCTTACTTAAGGAGAAAATAACTGCAACTGGATTTTACGAATTTAAATCAAGTATACATATTTCTATGAAGAAATAAGCTGAAGTAATAAGCTAGTTTCTTCATTCACTGGAAACAGGCTGAGCGCGCTTTATTGATATTTATATTTATTTTTGGACGAATATATACACGGTAATGGTAATTTATAATAAATACAAATGATTAACTGAATATAATTACTATAAAACATTATAATATAAAAAATATTTATACATACATGATATATTTTTTTTTTTTTTTTAAACCAACTTAACTTCTTTGACACAGTTCTATATTTTATTACTTTATATTGTATTTAAAAAAAAAAAGTTGTTAATACACTGATCTTTTTATTTTTATTTTAATACCAACTATACCTCTCTTTTATTTCTTTATATTGTATATTTTTTTTAAATATGTTGATTATATACTCATCTTCTTTTTTTATACCAGCTTTACTTCTAAACACTGTTCGATCTTTTGTTGCTTTATATTGTATTTTTAAAATAATTTTATGTTGTTTATATCCTCATATTTAATATAATTTTCATGTATGTGAAATCCTTGTGAGCGTAAAAAAATTATTAAAATAAAAATTATCAATAGTCACATATAATGTAAGCTGCGCATAATCGCTTATATAGACGATTCGCCCCTGGCATATGACTCGGTGTTATCTACATATTTATGAAGGCAATACTAATTTAAAATCAAATCAAACGAGAAGTCACAAAAACTTATATGTGTAAATTTGTCTAGTAAATTAAAACTAAAATTATTAGTTTCAACAGAAACAGCTAGTGAGCTAGCTAGCACAATTTTATTTAAATAAATATATGAAATAAAGACGTCTCTTAAGACATAAGCTCAATTAGCTCATTTCAAACAGTAATTAAACCTGTTTTGTCAAAAAAACAAATGAGCAAAAGATTTAAAAGCAAATATTGCTTTGTACCTGCTTTATGCCTTCCTACGATTATTTAAGAAACAATTATATGGAAGCTGATCAAATTTGATTAGGTGGAAAATTGCGTACGTGCTTGGAAAATGAAAGAAGAAAAACATATTATTTTATGCGACAAAAACGTGCAAATTTGTTGACAAAGGTGGAACAGCAGATACAATGAATAGCATATTAAAATAATGATTTGCGAAATAGATGTGCTCTTTACTTAACACTGTTAATTAATATATTAAAATAAATCACTTTGTATCGTACGTGTGTGTCTGCTTTATTTTTGAATGATTAACCAAGTCTTCGGGGTTCATCTCAAACTAACACAATACGTATGTAATGTACACAGTGATGGGTGAGTGTGTGTGGCTAAGGGAGGGGAGTTTTTGGGTGATTTTGGGGAGAGAAAAAATAAAATTGCTAATGCTAAATGATAACAGTACTTCCTTTTTGATTTGTGTGTAAAATTTCGAAACCATCTTCAAAGTTAAATAAATTATTGTTTGTAAAAGTGTGTTACGAACTCAGAAAAATTACTACTTTTGAGACATCTCAAATGTTATTATACTCTGGTTTTAAACGTTCGTAATGTTTTTTAAATAAAAAAAGGAAGGGCAAAGGTTCTTCATTCGAAAGAAAAATTTCTGTTCCACAAAGCACCTGTTTTAAAATGTTCATACTTTAAAGTAAGAAAGAGTACAACGTAATTTTTTTAGATTTAAAAACTTAATATACCCACTAAAAATATTGATTACGGTTATTCATTGTGTACACTAAATATGTCTACTCTTTACAAAAGAATAATTATAAATGATAAATTAAATTTGTATAAAACTACCGGACCCGACAGACGTCGTCCTGCCCGAACGTTAGCTTGCCTGGTATTACCTTGGAAAAAGACTTTTCATTAATATGTTTATGATTGAATTCCAGAACTAAAAATTATTAATTTTCAAATAGTGAATTTTTAAGTAGGTACTTGTTTATGGTTGAATTCCAAAACATAAAATAATTCATTTTCAAATAAAGAATTATTTTTGCAAATGTCAAACTCGGCTCTTCTCACCAACGGGGGTGAAATTTATTCATGAATGCGATTTTTTTAAATGTATTTAATGCCAGTTATAATATTATTATTACCAAAAATCCAGTAATAATAAATAAATGGGAAGAAATTATAAGGAATGTAAGGAAATAATCTGATTGGGATCCACAATAAGCAAATGTTATTTGTAAACATTCAAAAACAAACTTTTTTAAATACAAAAAATAACTTTTTTTTTTTTTGTATAATATGCATTTTCATCGAATGCAACTCTGGTAGGTCGATGAAAAAAAGGTTATGCTTCTAACCTTTTTTTTACGAATTCTTTTGTAAATTTTAATATCTACGAACACGCGCAGTGTAAAGATCTACATTTTGCTGAAAACCGCACGTAAATCGGTTAAGCCGTTTAGGAGGAGTTCAATGACATCACACGTACAGAAGAATTTTATATTCATATAAAGATAGCAACTGGCGTATTGGACGTCTCAGAATTAAGTAGTATTATTAGCATAAAAATACCTGTTCGAAATATTTGGCAGCTAACGTTATTTTTTTAATCTCCTGGCAGTCATAATTATTATTTCAATTCACCAATATGTAGACTACCCCGGCTATGTAACGAATATGGTGAAATAGCATTATTTTTTACTTTATAAATATATTTTTATATTCGTACGAGAGGGAACGAGAGCGAAATACGATTTTGATTGCGTTAGAGTGAGATGGATATATGACGAACGAACGAACTTACGAAACGAAATTGTGACAGAATAAGCCCGCAGACCGTGGACTTCTGAAAGCAATCAGAATGATTGCGGCATGAGAAGCGAAACGTTTCAAATCCATTTTATTCAACAATCTGCCGGATGTCAAATGTCAATATCATGCTGTATGAAATTTTGTAGATCAGGGTAACGATAATAAACGCTGCCTTCATCGTTACATATCGAGACAGTATAAAGTAAAATCGATATTTATGTAGGAGTTTGGTAGTAGTTGGGTTGGAGCTATTACCACAGTTGGAGATTGACCGAAAACACGATGCACCATCCAAGGTGTATTTATTGCACGGCGAATAAATATACGAAACTTTATTGTGGAGCGCGAGAGTCACGGCAATCAGTTTAAATGAATGCACTTGGGACTACATGCTGGAACTGAGAGACTGTGTTGAGCAGACTCTTTGGGCTGACTGGGCGTTACCATGCCCTGCGGTTTCTTTATAGGCCACGGTCCTTTGTTATTCATGTCTCCATGGCGGGAATCAATTGTGCAACGAAGTGAATTCACTGCAGGATGTTGCTCTTATGTAGACGGTCGGTTTATTTGCAATACTGTTAGTACTGTTATATTGTTATAAACAACACCAATAGATTTTGAGACAAGAGAGGCAGTAGTAAAACGCTCTGTGAGGAGAGGAAAGAATATGGAATACTTTGGTGTTGTGTTGCGCCATTCCGAGACAAGATTAAGCGTACTATGTGATATTATGCGAGGCGTAACTCTCAATCAATGGCAGAATAGATGGGACATGGCATGTACGGGGAGATGGACGTGGTCTTTTTTACCTTCCATCAGACACAGGATGTGTAGTAAGTTCTTAGTGTTTGACCATCATACTGCACAAATGGTTTCGGGACATGAGGAGTTTAGAGACAAGCTTCATAAACTTGGACTTGCCCCTGTGGCACATCCTGTGGCACTGTGTGCTATTGGATGATGCCAGAGATGAGATGCTGAATGGTCTGACAGGGGTCATGCAACCAGCATGGAATGTGGATCTGATGGCCAACAGTACGAATTTTGCAGTCTTCCGTCAGTTTATCCGGACTTGGGTATCACGTTGAAAGCTCGTCAGATGCGCGGACGCCTAGGTGGGTAAAATATGGTGGGACAGGCAACTGTTCCTGTGGGATGCTCATTCAGTTGGGACTGTACTTCCTTCCGAGCGGAACGCACACGTTCTTTTGTTTTGTCCTCCCCTTACGGAGGTGATATTCGAATCCTCTGCTTCTGACCACCCAGGGAGTCCTTTTTTATCCAAAGCCGTTCTCTTATTGTGAATATCCGTGTTTTTACTTATGTTTTTGTGTAAGTCATGAGTTCACAAAATGCCCCACACGGCAGTGTTGCAAACTCAAAACCAATCAAATTGGACCTAGGTATTTTTAAAAATTGAGCATTCAATTGAACATTTTTACTGAAAACTTCATTTTGATTTGTAGACAAAATAGAAGATAAATACTTACATTTACGTTATCACGTTATATTTATACCTTAATTACCCACGCCGGTATTATGGTAATGCGCTGTGTCTATAGATACAGTATTTTGGGTTATACAATGCTCGATGAACTTACTTTTATTTATTTTTTGGTGTTATTTCTCAAGGAATAGTGAAAAAAACATTTTTTGACAATTCCTTGGAAAGTTTTTGTGAATTTTATAACAAAACACGTTTTTTTAATTTCTTTGTTTTTTAATTATATTTTGAATGAATGGTCAACCTAACTTCTGACTAAATTTTAAATAATTCCTACAATTGGTTTTGCGAGGAATATAACAAAATGCATAAAAAACTTCGTTTATCTCAAAACTGGCTTTTTCAGGATACAGCATATTACCCATAACACGGGAGCCAGACTCAGAACTAGTCTAAGCTAGTTTAGTTGATTATCTTAATTGGAAGTTGATTGGGTCTGAATCTAGACCAATATATCGGGGGCGGGGGGTCCTGATGACAACAATCACAAACTGGCTATGACGTCAGAATAGTTGCTTATATAAAATGTACCCAGATGTGTGACGATACAGAATAACGGAAGATTACACAGTACAATACGCAGATGCAATTTCGTAACAAGAGTGTCAATCAAAAATACAGTACGATCTAAATAAATAAATTAACATTATTTAATAAATTATCATGGCGGCCTCTGCGGTGTTATAGCTAAGATGTTTGACTCACGTAAGAAATGTTCCGAGATTCTTTCTCATGAAAATATTGTTCATTATCAGTTTTTACGCTATTTTAATATGAATCTGTAATAAACACACGTCCGTAAGACCAAAAAAGATTTTTTGTAAATAAATTATTTATGTATTTGTTTAGGTAATAAATAATACCTTAAAATAAATTATAAATTAAAATACTTCACTTATTTTTATTTTTTTTATATTATTATATTTAAAAGAAAATAATACATTTATACAAAGTTGCTTTGACTATCTAACGAGAATTATTTACCCAGTTCTAAGCCAGTCAAAAAAAGATTTAAAAAAAACAGTAATTAATGCATAGAAAAAATAAATAAAAGTAGAAACCATAGTAAAATACATAGTCAACAATGTAGTAAAAAACCCAGTAAAATACGTAAACAAAATACATAGTAAGAAACATAGAAAAAGACATAGTGTAAAAATACATCATATGTAGCAAAAAATCTATATTTATATATATATAGTAAAAAAACATATTCACAAAAAAACATAGTAAAAACAGAGTAGAAAGTAATGTGGATCATTGAAAATTTAATCAATAAAAAACATAATAAAAGGTAATATAGAAGTCCAGGCATCTACAGGGCTTATGACCTGTCAATGGCTGGTTTAAGTGGCCACTTTACACACTGTGTAACATTCACCGCTCTGCCTATATTTGAACATTCATATTCCTTCAATTCTTTCATCTGTTGATGTTTGTGAAGTTAAAGAGCTGAAACCTTTATTTATGCGGGTGAGATTCATCTAATTGAATTATTTCACCTACATACTAGGCAACGCCTGAAAATATTATTTTTCAATTTCTATACTTCTTCATGGACCAGGTAATTTATCAACAATATTTTGAGTTTGTCCAAATTAGACAAGCACTGGATTCAACTCCCTGGGGAGTTGAATCCAGTGCTTATTATTTATATCATATATTTATTTATGCACCATTTTTCAGAATAGAAAAGCGCCTTGTAAGAAAATTTAGCGGCGAACACTTGAAGACGTTTTTGTGTTATTAGACAAGCACTGGATTCAACTCCCTGGGGAGTTGAATCCAGTGCTTGTCTACAAAAATTTCGACAAACTCAAAATATTGTTAAACATAATAAACTTATTTGACCACATAGCGCTTTCACCATAGGATCTTCAATCTGGTTAACATAATAAGGAGTTTCAAGTATTTACACAAAATAAAATGTTATCGTAGATACTAATAAATAAATGTATTTTTAAAATTATTTCGGCGCGCTGTCGCGGCACCGGTTGTGATTCAAAACTCCAATACAAATTTCTATGAAGACAAGTGACCCTAAGTTTGATTAAATTACAGTGAAAATTACTTTGAAGTAGTTTCAATGCATTTTATCTGGGGTTATAAAATGATTTTTTAATGAAATGCCGGTAACAGGCCTACAGAGCATGACAGAAAATGCATTTTCACGAGATGCTGCAATCATTTCTCATGGGATTTTAAACATCTCAATCGCTGTATATCTTAGATATTTATCTAACTATCCGTATAAAATGATAAAGTTTAGTGCTACGGGAAATTTGATACAAAAAATGTTTTCTTACACGCGGTAAAAACTAGGGCATTTAATTGTATCGCAAAGTTTCTCTAAAATGTATAAAAATATTGACAAAACTGAACTACTTGAAATGACGTCACAAGTTCTTCTAAATCAACCAATGATGGAGTATTGTGATAAATTTCCAGTTTCCGGCAAGCCAACCTACCAATCTGGACAACCCACCGATGATAAAACGATAAATAAAAAAAGACTTACCAAAACATTGTTAAATGTTTGATGCATTTCCTGAATTTAAGTTTTCAGAATAAGAGTTTTAAATTTTCTAAAAGTAAATTTTCTCTGATATTGTTTATTTATGCACCATTTTTCAGAATAGAAAAGCGCCTTGTAAGAAAATTTAGCGGCGAACACTTGAAGACGTTTTTGTGGCAAGGAAAAATTAAGGCTATTTTTAACGCACACCCAAGCTTAGACAAGCCGCTGCGGATTTTCTCATTTGTTTATTGCATATTCATTTTCTTATTTTGAACACTTGTTTTAGAGGTTTTATATACATTTATCATAATAAATAAAATTTATTTGGCGCATGAAGAAAAAAAAAAGAAAATTCAAACTGAAGTAAGAAACATGTGGTAAATAACTTATAAATTAAATACATGTGAGTACATGATTTTTTCAAATATTTTATATGGTGCACTGATTCAAGTATTTCAGAGCATATTTTTTTAATTAAAGGTTTTGTTTAGGCACTGTGGTTTTACAAAATGTTGTATATATTTTTTTACTAAATGTTATGTATTTAAAGTTAAAAGTACAAACTATATAATATAACAATATCCAGCCACATTTTTATTATAATGACACCGTTTTGAGCGGCAGAATAAGTTTCATCCCACACTAGTAAAAATTAGAGCAGTGTCATCTGCAAATGCAATTATGTCACAATTTTTTATGTGTGTCAGACATAAATCGTTAATGTACAAAATGAACGAAATCGGTCCCAAAATACTATCTTGCGGTACACCAAAATCAATATATTTTTTTTCGCATGAATCCAACTTACACGTGATCACCCAAAAAAGACGCATTTTGATAAAACTGACGGTGAAAATCTACGCACCCACACAAAGTTTATTTTTTTATTACTGAAACTCTTAAGTGTGTCTTTATTTTTTTTGTACACGTCGGTAATCAGCATTACTCAGAAAAGTTAGTTTTTAACTTCGACAGCTGGTTTATGGGTGGTTTGGTTTGGACCGAATACCTGTCGTCTTTATAAATGATATATAAGACAAGTTTTAAACATATTTCAGAAAATCAGTTGAATTAGATTGAATATACAGTATATTGTAAGATAATAACGCATTATAAATTATTATTTTCAGTTGATTATCAGTTTAAAACCAATTGTTTAAATTATAAAAGATAAAAACACGTAAAAATTACCCAAATTTTTCGAAAATATTTAGCACAGTGTTTTTTTTTTTTATATACGCGGGAATTCATTCAGGTTTGAATAGGTTAATTAGAGTTTTTATAGGGAAATAAATACAACTTAAATAAATAAGCACATTCAAATGAATGCAGATTTGATTTGTTTAGTAAAGTTCTGCAAATGAATCAATTTATTCAACCCTTTGAATTAAAAGCAAATTAGAATCAAACAAAAACGGACGCTTCGGTGATTTGATGAATTTGTTTTCAGATGGATTAACACGGGTATCGAATATCGATAATATTTATGCCAAAAACACGATTCTGTATATTTTTATTGTTGTGTTTATAACTAAAAGTAATAATTCGCTCCCACTTATAGAGATACCCTTTTGCTCTATTGCATAGAGCAATAGCGTTCCAAATTTAGTTTGGTTTTTGGTTTGACGACAAACGTGTAACAGACGGTTTGATATTATTTAAAAAAAAAATAAATTGATTTATTTCTAAACCCTTACGGAGTACATTCATTTGGTTTTTCTATTTAGTTTTTCTATTTAGTTTTTCTACTTGGTTTTTCGTATTTTTTATTTTCTCTTTATCTATCCTCGCCTATGTTGTATACACCATGATTTGGTCTGACACACGTTTGGATATCCGAATTATGTTTTCAGTAATCATGTGTTATACGACATTTCTTAGGCATCCAGATGTTTACTAACTGAGATGGATATGTTCTCATCATCACTATGGCAGCATCATCTGCATGGCATGTGATGTTAATGACCTTATCTCCCTTAGTAGATTCACTACTTTTTTTTTATTCTTAAAAGCGTTTTTTTATATATCTATTCTGCTTGTGTAAGAAAGGGTTTTAGGCGTATATATTGTTGTTGTATATTTAGTTATAAAGGTGCTAAACTTGCTTTGTTTCTTTGTTGTTCTCGATATGTGTTATTTTCTAAATGCTAATATTATTTATGTCCCGAATTGAGTTGTTGTTACTCCTGGGAATGTAATTCAACGTATTATACTTGTAAAATACTTTGTGTTATATGAATTATAAATAAAATAAAAACAAAATAATTTTTCTTTTTCAAATTAATATTCTGTTAATGATAATATTTTTAACATCTTTTGTTAAGCCTGTCTGAGTATTTTGTTTACTTTTGTCTGGTAGTTTATTGTATAATTTCAGTTTCTGCTTTATTAGTCTCGACTGTCCTTGTCTGGTTTTTCGAATATAGAAAATGAAATTGTTCGGATATTCTCGTATTGTGTCTACGTTTACTACGATTTTTTTCAAGTTTTAGTTCTTCGTCTATAATAACATCAGTCGCTATTTTATGAACAAATTTTAAGTATTGTAGTTGAAAGAGTTCAGGTATCTTTCATTGTTCAGTTTGTTGAAATAGTACTTTAGTTGCTGTTAGATAAGAAGGTCATATATTTATTTATTTATTTATTAATGAAATCATTCAGTCTTTATATAAAACAAGGTACAAAAGAACAATTAAAAAAAGTAAGACCAATTACAGATTTCACACTAATGAATGCAGGAGGAGAGGGGAAAAATAATTTAATTCTAAAAAAGTAAAATTAAAAATATTACATAAAAAGTTCATAAAAAGGAGAAGACATTGTAAAGCTACTCTACTTTCCTCCCTCTCTCTCTGCTTCCATGAACATTTCAATTTAATTGTAAAAAAATCACAACCAACAATAAATTATTAGATGCAGGTAGTAGATGTAGGTAAGTATAAATTAAGAGTTGAAATCAAATGTTTAAAATTAAAAGTAAAAGTCAAAGTTAAAATGAAAAGTTTAAATTAAAATTAAGTTTAAAGTTTAAATTAAAAGCTAAAATTAAGAATTAAAATTAAAAAGTTAAAATTGAAAGACAAAATTAAAAAACAATACTTACTTTAATGTTTTATTTTGCAGTCTTTTTAGTCTATTTATGTCATTTTGCTTTCCTGTCCCCCGTAGTAGTTGCATATAACATGTTTTTACATAGGCTTCATCCAGTAGATCTTTTTCCGTTTTTGGGTAAAAGTTTTGTAATTTTGAAAATAATCCGCCCATAATATCACTAGTTTCGTCGGTTAGCTGTCCAGACATTGAAAAAGAGAACCCCGTAGGAAAACACGTTAAACGTGGCTTCCCAGAAACCGGAAATATACCAAAACATAAAATTGATCGGCTGTTATAAATAGCTCTTTACTACAACTCTCTTATTTTTACCGCAACATTTAAGAAAACATTTTTTTATGTTTAATTTCACGGAGCACCGAACTTTCTAATTGTAATTAGAGCCCAGGGCTGATACTGCTTCCAAAACAGAGCGTGTAAAATGGCCACATAAACTAGCCCATGACAGGTCATAGGCCCTGTAAATGTCTAGACTTTCATATTTCCTTCTCTGCGGGTGCTCTCTATCTCTTTTGTAGGATGTTAGGGAAAAATTCGTAAAATATTATCGCTTTCAGATTCTAGATCCAGATAGAATGCAGAATATTCCAGAAATTCTTTGAGGAATATTTTTCTAAGAGTCCATACTATCCTTTGTCTATTGAAGTGAATCGCCACCCTTGGAAAACATGCAGTAAAAAATGTAAGCATAATCAGGACATGAAATCTTTGTTCATTTACAGCGGTGTTTTTCAACCTGTGGGTCGCAAGAGATAAAAGAAAAAAGCAAGGGTTTAAGGTCCCACACTACAATAAAAATACAATAATTTCTGAGAGGAGGCTGTGCCTGTTCATTTTTTTAACAGTTTCTCAAACGGTGGTTCGATTTCTGAGACAAAAATGACCTAATGAGTTTATTTCAATAAACAACGTTTTGAGTATGTCCAAATGTTTGCAGACAGTCTGAATGTCCTCCCAAGGGAGTTATTTAGATCTAAATTTGTTGCAACAGAGGGAAAAACATTTTTGAGAAGAGAATGTGTTTTCAGGCGTTGCCTAGTAGGTGAATTGGTTCAGCCGGATGAATCCCGACCACATGATAAAGGTTTCAGCTTTTTTACTTCACAAAACCCAACGGATGAAAGAGTCGAGGAAATCAACTCTTAAAAGACTGTGGTAAATAATCTCTTTGCGCGCGGTGATGTAACATCGTGTTACCACTAGTAGTCTCTTGGACGGCAAAGTGGGTGCAGCTTTTGTACCTTACGTTGGCGTCAGAGAGCTGCCGTCGAGAAAGTTGAAACTCGGTGATTTCTGCTCCGTGTTTCAGGCGGAACTCTTTGCGATCAGAGAAGCCCTGGTCTACGTTTTGAAGAAGCCACCAAACAGATGGAAGAAAATAACGATCCTAACAGATTGCAAATTTGGCGTCCGTGCAATAACTGACCGAAATTGGGTCAACTCTATTGTAATGAACATTAGAACAGATATCCAGACGATGCATCGGCTCGATACGAGGACACTGCAGAATCCTTGGCAACGAAAAGGCTGACGAAAAGGCTCGGGAGGCTACGCTCAAAAAGACAGCCCCTGATTTCGCCGATTTCCCGCTCAGTTTTGCCGTTTTCTTTTAGTTGACTACTGCCAACAGGCCGGCTTCTCCTGAAGAGTTTTAAGTGGTTTCTTCTCCACATGAGCAAATGCTGAGAAGTTCTTGATTGGCCCACATAAGTATATCCCTCCTGATCCCAACAGTTTAGATAAATTTAAAGAAATTTAATTGCAGAAAAATCCACCTTTTTAAATTTAAACTTTGTATATTATAAGCAAGGTAAATAATAAGGCAACTCCCATATAGAAAAAAACACTACTAAAAGATTCTAAAGTTCAGACCTTGAAAAAAAAAACATGGAGTCTTATTGTTTAATAATTCCTTTTCCATAATCCATGCGAAAAAACATATGATTTAGCCCTGTTATAGTAAAATAAATTGAAAATCACAAATACGTCGCTCAAGTTACGCGCGTGCGTCCCTCATTACTGTCATCAACCGACTGAAGACTGGATCTGTTTTAGACAACACCCGCTGCAGAACAACGTCTCTGTCTTCCTTG
Organism: Micrasema longulum; assembly: GCA_022494885.1. Lineage (NCBI taxonomy): Eukaryota > Metazoa > Arthropoda > Insecta > Trichoptera > Brachycentridae > Micrasema > Micrasema longulum. Next base: position 72,816 of record JAGVSM010002945.1, on the reverse strand, counting down.
TTATGTCTTCTATCTTCGTGCTCTCTCTTGTATAAGGTATAGATATGTTGCTTAATTAGCGGACATTAATTCTTCGCGTAGCAAGGATAAATATTTTTTGTATTAACATTAAGCATAGTTATACAAATTTTACTTTCCGAATCAGGAGTGAAAATGTCCATTTGAAGATAACAAAACATTCGAATTCAACATTTTAAAAAAGAATAGTGATATATCAAGTTTTGTGCCCTATGCCAACTAGTGTGACATCATAGCCTTTTAGAGCTAAGAAAATAATAAAATTTTGGTCCAGAGGGGTCACCGAACATTTTTCACACGTGGGGTAGCAAAATCAAAAGGGTTTAAAACACTGTTTTACAAGACCTTGGGCGTCCTGGAATTTCACTCTGTTGACACATAAAAAGAATTTTCTTTATCGCAGATAAAAAAACCTCGCTATCCTACACTGTAAAAGTTGTGGGTACTCGTATCTACGTTAGATTACAACACAAATAAGGAATTGTTTGTGAACGAATACGGAATTCCGGACATTTACAAAAAAGCGATTTTTCCAATATAATTTTTAATTTATATACAAAATATATCGATTTATTTATTTCGCATAGTAACCTGACGGCACAAATTTGTCGGGCTGTAAAATAACTCGTATCTCTAACGTGAGAATGCATTTGATTTAACTAATCACTGTCGGTACATATTTTGTAATTTTTTAGTAGTTTCGGCCAATTTGAAGTGATCGGTTCGAAAAAATAACTCCTGTATCTCAATTACATATAACTATCGACGTGCTAATAAGCGAAGTGATAACAATTTCTCACCATGGTTGTTTATCGTACTCGCGATCACATTGGAACATCCGTGAACACTTATACCCGTATGTAGAGACAAAACTTAAGGTGAGGAAAGTACATTCTAATTTCAAATACAGAGAATAACCCGAAGTTGAAGACAATAGAATGTACTTTCCTCACCTTAAGGTTTGTCTCTGCATACGGGTATTAATATTATATGTCAAAATATTTACGTTTCGGGACGCATAATCCTGCTCCTAATTTTACCGGTGTAAATATGGAAAATATTCCAGAACTGCTTTTTTTATTTATTATTTATCACGCTATTCATTGCATTTAGCCAGCGGTTGGCAAGCCAAATGTCAAAAAAGCAGTCGCCATAGTAATTGTAATTTAATTTTCACTTTTTTGTATTAGATTTTTTGCATTACTGTTTTGCAAATGGAATATATTGTATTATTTTTTATAGTAAACGCTGATTTTTCGCCAGTGAACTGTATTTATTTACGAGGAAAACAAAAAACAAACCGACACGAGCGTTGACTTATGACTGCGATAACTTAAGCATGTTCATTATTGTTAATTGTGATCGCTCAAATGTTTAGCATGTTTTTAAGCACGTCGATAGTTATTTGTTATTGAAGTACTGGCCTAGGGATCAGTCTTGCGTGGCGCTATCACCCGTTTAGCTGTGTAAAATTTATATTCCTTTACAAACATCAATATTAATAAGGAGTGAAGAAAATATAACTTTTTTTACAATTTTAAAGTAACAAAAAAAAATTTTTTTTTACAACTTATTAGTAACAAAAAAAATATTTTTCAATTTATAATATTGAATTCCCGCGAAAACGGTCATTGCATTGGTTACGCCCCTAATATGTTTATTTTGAACTTTATTTGAAACGTTAAATTTTTTATAGAACATCGTCTCGGATCTTGACGTTACAGTTATCAATGCAAACCATGTTGCGTTTTTCTAGGGACATATTTAAAAAAACTTTTTTAAAGTTATGTATGAAAACGTTTCTTCACAATTTTTATATTGATTTTGAAAATACAATTGATTCATTCAAATGGATTTCATTTTTTTTTCGGTATTCGTAGTATGTGATATTTCCCTATCATTATACCAATTTTTTTTTTTCAAATATTTTTGCGGTTTGATTATAATGCGGATTTATTTTACCTTTTATTTTATTTTATTAACATAAACGGCAAATCTGCCTTTTACAAACATTTATAATACTACATATTTGGCTTAATATATTTTTTTTAAACATAAATTTCCTTATACCCAAGATTTACAAAAAATAAACCTAAAAATTATACAAGATTTATGTTTAAAAAAATTAACCTAAAAATTATACAGCATATTCAGTAGAAAGTTTACATAATAAAACATTCTACAGCAATACAACAAGATAATCATAAGTACTTTTTCATACAGCTGGGCAAAGTGAGCAAAAAACTGTGTTTATTATGAAATGCATGAATAAATAAATATAATTACCATTCACCATCTTTGAAAAAGTTCAAAAGGTTAGTTCCAAAGGAACAATACTCTTCACTAAATATATCAGATAAGTGGGAATAACTATTGCCGAGTTCATGAAGTCTATTTAATACGGCATTACAAGTATACACTGTCCGTGAATTGTTGCTACAAATCGGTGGCACCTGTCTAATCATTCTTATTGATTTATCATTATTTTTTGAAAATACATCATATTGGAAAAATAACTACTTTTTATATTTCAATTCCTGGCGGTACAAACTTGTACCACTACTTTTTTTCAACAAGAAAAATACGTAATAATTTTCATGCTATAAATAACACGATTAAAAAAAAAGTTCAAAAACTCCTCTAAATCTAGGTTCAGGGAATTTTTTGAATATGGGTGACAGCTCTACGCAAAAAAAGGAGTTTTTTTGGAAATATTTACTTTCAACTTACCGAAACTACTCAAAAATTAGTATTCGATAACATCAAATGCATTCTCATGTATGAGTTATTTCACACTTGGACAAATTTGTACCGTCAAGGAGCAAATTTCTTACGAAATACTTCGTTAATAAATAACTTGTTGCACATAAATATATTTAAAAAAACAAATTGTAAATATGTCAAGAGTTTTAATTTTTTTTAAAGATATTTTTTTGCAGTGCAGTCATTTTAGTGATCAGGGCCCCGATCACAATGAGGAAGTTCAGTGCTACTGGAAATTGGATTAAAAAAATGTTTACTTACACCCGGTAAAAAAAAGAGAATTTAATTGTTTAAAAATAATAATAATGAACTACTTTGAAACGTTACAGGGTCTGATGAACAATAGCCAATCAGTTATAGCATTGTTAAAATATGTCATTTTAAAGAATCAATTTTAGATAGTAAAAATGAAATGAATATAAAATATATAACATATGTGTATAGGTAATATATATATATATATAAATATTCATAAAAATAAATGTAAAACAAACTCCCGAGTTTTCGCTCTATTAGAGAGGTAGAAACGTTATTATTAATTATGTATGTACCAACCATTTCGTAATTTTAAACTTATTTTTGTAAGATTTTTTTTCATTCTCTCTATCTTTCCTCGCCTCTATTGTATACACCATGATCGGTCTGACACACGTTTTGTATATCCGAATTATGTTTCTAATAATCATGTGTTCATTGTACCTACTTTACGACATTTCTTAGGCATTCAGATGTTTACTAAATGAGATGGATATGTTCTCATCATCACTATGGCTGCATCATCTGCGTGGCATGTGATGTTAATGACCTTATCTCCCTTAGTAGATTTACTACTTTTTTCATTCTTAAAAGCGTTTTTTCATATATTTATTCTGCTTGTGTAAGAAAAGGTTTTAGGCGTATATATTGTTGTGTTATATTTAGTTATAAAGGTGCTAAACTTGCTTTGATTCTTTGTTGTTCTCAATATGTGTTATTTTTCAAACGTTTATATTATTTATGTCCCGAATTGAGTTGTTGTAACTCCTGGGAATGTTAATCAACGTATTATATTTGTAAAATATTTTGTGTTACATGATTTATAAATAAATAAATAAAATTATAAAAATGAACTTCTTAGCTGAGAAAAAAAGTAGATTTTTTATTAAATTTTAGTTCCGTGCAGATGGGACTTATAAAGCCACATTCCACTCGATGGATAGTGCTTGTGGCTTATACTGACTCTCGACGGAAAACTTTATTGTGTGGGTCTAAAGTTCCAAACTGATTTTTAACTGAATTTACAGTAAAAACTTTTTTAATAAAATTCTTTGACGTAGAAAGACCAAGTACTCGTACAATAACAAAAGATTTATAAAATCAAATTAGCTTTCACCCGCAGCTTCAAATCAGGGAGATCTTAATTAATGAATAAGTTATGTAGTTTAACAAAACAAACACATTTTTTTCTGATAAAAAGTAGAATGTGTCAATTGCCAGCCCCCCAACTATGGCGTTACAAAAAATCATCATAATTCCCTTTCCGCACATAATGGTGCATAGGGCGCTGCATTGGTACACCAATCGCAGCGTATCTTGATCATTTTTGTAACATGAAGGTAAGATGATCAGTCTTACGCTTCAGGTATCAGTTCAGGGACTATTCGATATTCTAGTGTAAAAACACATTTTGAATAAATATTTAATATCAACCATGTCGGGAGTCGAACCCGAGACCTCTCGCATGGTAGGCAAACGCGCTGACCATTACACCACGAAGCCGACTTAAAAAAATGCAAAAATACTCCTTTATTCTATGTCGACGTAGCATCCTTATTCACTTGTAAGCTCTTTGGCTAACCTTTATGTACAAATCACGTCAATCGGTTGCTCCGTTCCGACGTGAAAGAAGAATTGAAATTTCCACCAACAACTTTTCACAAAAGACTGATATTTTTTCCGGCACTAAAAGTGGCTTATTTCACTTCTGTTCTCTCCGGCTATCTCTATGCAAATAATCAAGTCATTCAGGCGCTCCGTTGCGACGTGACGGAAACACAAACAAATACACGTATATATGTATTTATTAAACTTTTAGTACATAATGTTATTTGTACGTTGGCGGGTTTATTGCCAAATGGCAATTTCTTGCTGTGTAAAAATGATAGTTTTATTTTTATAATTCAAGTCACAGAATATAATCAATAGAAAATAAAGATTAAAAAGCTAAAGATATATAAAAATAGAAATGAACGTATTTTTTCATAAATTACCTTAAATCAAAACTATAACTCAATGGAAAAAAGGAAAAAAGAGGAAAGAGGAAAGCAGGAGAGATTAAGGAAGAGAAAGAGATGTTTCCTCAGACGTGATTTAAACAGAGATAATGTAGTAACATCTTTGATGGTGGATGAGAGATGATTCCACAGTCAAGCCGCATGGACACTAAATGAGTTAGAGAAGAAAGATGAATTATACAGTTTACAGAACGAATAACATACGGAACTTGGGCCTGTTTTTTAGACATCCGTTAGCTAATTTGATAACATTTTTAAGTAATATTTGGTATTCCGGCCGATTATAAATTTCGCAGATTTCGTAATGTAGTAAATTACGAGATAAGGAGTCGATAAATAATGGTTTATTCAACAATGTTTTGAGTATGTCCAAATGTTGGCAGACAGGCTGGATTTCCTCCCTAGGGAGTCGTTCATATCTAAATTTGTTGCAACAGAGGAAAAACATTTTTAAGAAGGGAATATGGAAGTCTAGGCATTTACCGGGCTTATGACCTGGCGTTGGCTGGTTAAAGTGACTAAACAATATTTTGAGTGTGTCCAAATTTTTGTAGACAAGGACTGGATTCAGCTCCCTGGGGAGCTGTCAATATTAACATATTACAACAAAGATAAAGAACAATTCAGAGAAGTTAATATAAAAGTTTAGGCATCTACAGGGCTTATGCCCTGTCATTGGCTGGTTTAAGTAGAAGATGTCTAGATTTCTTTATTACCTTCACTGAAATGTTTTTCATATCTGATTTTTTTTATTAATGTGATCATGCCACGTCTTCCTTGGTCGTCCTCGTCTCACGTTACAGTTAATTTTCGCCATATATACTTGTTTTACCATTCTTTCGTCGTTCATTCGTTCCATATGACCAAACCGTCTCAAAGACCCTTTCTTAATCTAATCAATTTACACCTGACTCGGATTTACACTCTCGCCTGATTTCATCATTCGTAACTCTGTCATATATTGATTTCCCACACATTCGTCTAAGATCTCGCATTTCGACATAAATAGTACATTAATTTAAGACATGAAAATATGTGCGAAAAAACATTCAGTTACATATTGTAAACTACCATAATATTTATAACAACAAAATATACCGAGAAATAATTATTCTCTCAGAGAGACAAGATACGAGTATTAACTTAAAACCTTATAAAATAAAAATGTGGACTAACTGGTAAATGATTAATATGTATTTACAAATGTAAAATGTAGTAATGTATAAAGTATCAACGATGTGTATAAACTTAAACTTAATATATATGTATATGTATGTATAAAATATAATATAAATATGAATGTGCGAATATATATGTATATATGTATGTGAATGTATGGTTATGAATGCATTACAAGTGCCCCGACTCAACACGGATTTTCTAGCGAGTCGGAGCAAGTTCACAGACATGGGTCGTTCCTGATTGTGTCGCTATAAACTGTGTCTCTGTCCTTAACAAATGTATGTATAATGTAATTAATAAATAAATAAATAATATACACGAATTTTAATTCAGAACATAGCAATGCGTAATGTTTGCTATTCTCTAAAAAAATAATATTTGATAATTTCATTATTAACCTTTACAGATTATTATATATTTTTTTTAAAACAAATATTTGCGTTCTTATAATTTACGCAAATATTTAATTTTGAGGGCCATTTTCAACGAGTTGTAAAATTATAAAACAAAGTTTTTGATTTTGGAAAAAAAGACTCCTTAATCTCGCTACTTTACTAATTAAATTATTGATATCAATTGTCCGTCTCAATTGTCTATCTATTGTCAGTCCTCAGTATTTAAATGTTCAATTTCAATTACGTTCGTCATTTATGTAAGCATATAATTTATGCAATTTTTTCTAGATTTAAAATTGATAATATTACGTTTGCGCTTATATTTCTCGACCTGGGTGAAGTTTTAGTTTATAGTCTTCAATGATATCATTGGCTAACTTATAAATAAATTTTTAAAATTCTAATTTTAAAAATTAACTAACAATAAATTGTTTAGTTTTTGTAAAGAGTTCTTAAAAAAAAAAAAGTTCTTTACAGATAAAAAGTAATATCATAGACAATTGACAGAAAACACATGGAATTTACCACTGAAGAAAATATTCAGCCTGTATCTTATGATTGAATAGTAAATAATTGTCTGTTGGCTTCCCAACAAAATAAAGTAAATAATACAATATGGAAAGGATAACACCAACTTTGCTGTCATAAGTCTTGAATCGATCCAATTCTTTGAACCAACACACCACCTTGTACTTTCCGTCTGTTTCCATGCGATAAAAACGAAAATGTTTCAAACGCTTCGATGTAACATATTATAAGTAGGTGTTTATTTTTAAGTCAAGGAACTTTCAGCTTAAAGGCTTTTAGTTCTTTCTTTAAAAAAATACTTTTCCTAGCTTTTAACTTAAATGGTTCTTTAGATGCGAGAAAACGTTTTATCGCACTGTACTTAAGAAATATTTGAGGGTGTTAGAAGCAAACTCCAGCAAAAACGGAAATTTAGTTATTGATGAGATTTAGTTATTGATGAGATTTAGTTATTTATGAGATTTAGTTATTGATGAGATTAAGTTATTGATGAAATTTAGTTATTGATGAGATTTAGTTATTGATGAGATTAAACCTACCTACCTAAATAATAGTATAATTTAAACCCGTCTCTAAATCTCGCAAAAACAGAGTTCAATTGAACTGAATTATGCAGAAAGAAGCAAGCCAAAGAAAAGAGAAACTGAGATAATAGCACTTCTGTGAAAAGAGTGAGTAATCAAATCTACAAATCTAAAAAATAATTGAATAATGCATTTGATCAGATTCAGTTATTTTTATGACAGCCAGTAGCTCAATCACAAATAACTATCGACGTGCTTAAAAACATGCTAAGCATTTGAGCGATCACAATGAACACTTATGAACATGCTTAAGTTATCGCAATCATAAGTCAACGCGTGTGTAATCTCTAAGTCGACGCTCGTGTTGGATTGTTTTCCTCGTAAATAAATACAGTTCAGTGGCGAAATATCGGCGTTTACTATAAAAAATAGAACAAATATCGCATTTGCAAAATAGTAAGGAGTATCTAGTACAAAAAGTGAAAATTGAATTACAGGGTCTATGACGACTGTTTTTTTTTGACATTTGTCTTGCCGACCGCCGGCTAAATGCAATAAATAGCATGATAAACATTAAATAAATAAATAAAAATAGCAGTTTTGGAATATTTTCCATATTTACACCGATGAAATTCAAATGTGTGACGTCGCGAAACGTAAATATTTTGACGTTTTGAGACGAGGACGACCAAGGAAGACGTGGCATGATTAGATAAGCCAAAATCTTAAGTCTGGTCATGTAAGCAGACAGAGCCGAAGGGTATGTATGACAAGATGTATGAATGTTGAAGAAGCTAGGAATGTATGTCAGGAAAGACGTGTGTGGCGGTCCATTCTCTCTGCCTATTTTTATTTATTTTTATTTTCTTTTATTTAGGAAACATACAGTACAGATACATAGTTTTATATTTTACACAGTTAGACTTAACTCTAGTGGACTAGGGAATTTTCCATATTATATAATAATTATATGTAAGGTTATCAATGAACGTACAAAAAAGAAAAGGAAAAAAACCTTAAATGGAAGTTGTTTAAAAATTAAAATTAATGTTTAAAAAGGTTATTTATAAGTTTGTAGGTAGTATTTACAAATGGAAATAATATTAAAAATGAAGAAAAAAAATTGTAAAAGTAATTAAAAGGTAAGAATCAAAATAAAGAATGAAAAACGTGCTCAGATAAAAAATTTAAAAACTCTTTACAAAAAGAAACATTTTCAAAAAGGAAAAACATAAATATACACATAGGGTCAAAGCACCAATAAATGAACGTTTAAGGTTCAGCTTGTAGTGAAATCCACATTAAAGGTATAAATTTCATTATTTAAGCGTACAAAATAAAAGAAAAAAATAAAAAAACACACGTTTATTTAAGTACTTATCTTTTTTATTGAAATAGGAGTATTAAAATTATAATTAATATTACTCTAAAAAAATAGCAGAATCACTAGTGAATGACCACTACTACCCCAGTAAAAATAAAACTCAGATTTAGTTACATCATAACATTATAAAACACCCTAACACATTAGAATATGGATATATTCAAATAATTGCATAAGAAATAGCATCAAATAAAACACTTACCACACCTTTCCTTATAAAAACACTATCAATCTCAGAACAATAACGGGAAGACGCACTTTTACCTTTTGACAACTCACAGTTTAAAACTGATTTATTTGTTTCTTACCAAAAGATGTGTCCGCCTACTGCTTTTGTCATAGTTTCTAGTGTTAAAAGTTTTTTGACTGGACACATGTAGCAATTCTTATTATATTGTGTTTTTATTAACAGATGGTCATTTACCGGGGGGAGGTCATTTACTGGTGCTTTGACCCTACATATTTTATGGGATTCAAAGAAACGATAAGAAGAAATTAATGACACATTATTGTAAGAGCAGCAATATATTGATTTTATATGCATTTACAATATGAGTTATTTAAAGTAGTTTAAAAGTATAAAAAGTATAAAAACATGTCAATGCATTTGTGATCGCGAATACGATAAACAACCATGGTGAGAAATTGTTATCACGTCGCTTATTAGCACGTCGATAGTTATTCGTGATTGGGCTACAGATCTAATATTAAGTGAAACCGCATACAAAACTCCGAATGTATGAGGTGACATTCATTTTCATGACATTTTGTCATCATGAAATTTTCAGTAGCCTCGCTGTTTTTAACAGAACAAACTCTACTACCTGCATAAAACAGCAATGCAGAGTTGCAACAATATTTTTCAAAATAAACCTGAATAAATTAAATAAATATTTACATAATTTATATATTAATTTTAAAGTCGATCCCTTACAAATATTTTTGAATAATTGAAGGTTTTCCCCAATATAACCAGAATATTTCTCTAAAATGTACTCAGTATACCCTGATTGATTTTTAATTACTCTACTTATTTCGGCTTGTATAGAAATCCACAAACATAAAACAGCAATTATTTTTAGTATATAATTTATTTATTTTATTTTATTTGGGATTTTTACAGCTATTACATAAACAAAATAAGTAAAAAAATCTTAACAATACTAAAGCCAATTCAAAAAAAATCCACTGTAAATATGACACATAATAAAAAAGAAAAGAAGTTTAGTAATTGTATTTGTGTGACGTTTGTATTTATGTGTATGTGAATGTGTGTATGCGTAAATGAATGAGGGAGAGGATACATGTGCGTGTGGGAATGAATGAGGGAGAGGGAGCGTGTGTGTGGGTGCGTAAGGATAAAAAAATAATTGTTTAAAACTTGTAAATTGTATTAAAAAGGGTACAATAATTAGTAAAAAGTTAGAAACCTTTTTGTTAAAATTCAAACGACGAAATGATATAAATTGTTTTTTTTGAGACTTTGTAAATATTTAAGTAAGTTTGTTTGAAAATGTCCTAACAAGACGAAACGCGTCACAATATACCCTTTGTATATTTTATAAAAAATAAAGTAGAATTATAATCCAATAAACTTGTTTTATTTTGGATACATTGCCAAATTTAACACCAATATCTATTTTTTTTTCTAAATTGTGGACTGGCTGCTTTCTGCATAACTACGTCCAAATGATCCTGCGCAATATTCAACGCAGCAGAGAGTATTAAGAAAAACTTTTACATTTGACGCAATAACGAAGGTTAGTTAAGAAAATTCATTACCAGGTCAGGGTTTGATACCATTCAAAGTACACTTACTTGTACTACTTCTAGGGCGGAATCTGTGTCAATGTAATAATGTTCGCGTTGTATAGAAGTGCAACCAAAGAGCCCAGTTATAATAGATAAATATCACTTTTAATTGTACTTATTAGTAGCAAAAAACATATTTTTAAATTTAAAATTGTAAATTTCCCATACTACGAATACGGATTAAAATAAATATAATGCATTTTGAATAATGAATTGTATGTTCAAAATCAATATGGATGTAATATAAAATGTAAAAAATAAATTCAATAAAAATACGTTCGTAGAAAAACGCGACGTGTTTGGCCTTGGGTGTTGTGACGTCAAGATTCGTGATAATGTTCTAAACAAAATTCAATGGCGAGGAACAAATAAATATGAATCGTGACGTATTAGGGGCGTGGCCGGAGGAATGACCGTTTTTGCGGGAATCCAAAATTACAAATTTAAAAATATCTTTTATGCTACTAATAATGAGCAAAAATTTTTTTTACTGGACAGTATTTCATGCACCTTTAATACTTTTAAAATCATAATTTTCCCTATTTTAAATTCCCGCGAAAACTGTTTAATTGCATTAGCCACGCTCCTAATTCGTTACGATTCAGATAAATTTTGAACTTTGCTTGTGACCGTTTAAATTTAAATAGAACACCGTCACGAATCTTGACGTCTCAGTTGTCGAGGCTTAACATGTCGCGTTTTTTGTAAAATTATTTTTTTAAAATTATGCACGAAATCATTTTTCTACAATGTCCATATTCATTTTGAATACACAATTATTTTTAAAAAATCCATTTCACGTGTTTTTATCGGTATTCGTAGTATGTGATATTTCCCTTTTGTACATACGAGAGTCCACATTTGCTAGAAATTTTAATTTAATATTTTTTTAAAGAAATCAACATTTGACGGTACATAGTGAGTATATTTATGAGAATAATATGTATTTACGTAATATGTATATAAATATCTCTTTCAAAAAAATAGCGAAAATCATTTTGTTTATTTATTTATACATTGACTTTCAATAAGCGTGTAAATTATACCTACATTGAATAAAAATAAAATAATAAATAAAAAAATAAAAAAACAATTAAAGACACAAAGGTGTTATGTGATAAAAACAAAGAGCAGAGATATCTGGAGTTTAAAAATAAAAAATGAATAAAGAAATAAATACTAGGTAATACAATGAGGAATTCCAGCCCAACCCGGAATTAAATTTTAAAAATGTTTTCGTGTACACGTGAATATTTAAAAATTTTGGAGTAGGATAAAATATCTCAAAAACGCACCCAAAAATAAATAAAAAATGTTAAAAATAGCATTCATTTTAAAATCGTAAATAATGACGTCACTCCTTATATCTACGTGTAGTATTTCCGGTTTCCGCTTTGATGCCCCCGCACCTTGTAAGGAACGTTTTGACCGTAGAAAAAAAAAGAGTATAATTTGTATAATTTGACATTTCAACTAGAGATTATGTCAACTTTCTAGGATTTTCTAAATCGAACTTTCGAAACGAAATGAGCAAATTACGATCAACTAAATGAAGTAATCAAAGCAATATTCCATAGATTCTTGTCAGTTTTGTTATTGGCTGGAGAAATACAACTTACCGCGGTCAGTGAAAGTAAGAACGCCAACCGTTTCATGATGTCACTTCTGAAAAGTGACACACTGATTACAGTCATTTGGCGCGGTATTTGATAAATGTAACTTTAAAAAATCATATCTTTGTAAATAACGCACAAAAAAAAATTGCTTAGTTAAATAGTACGCTAATAGAAAATAAATAAATTAGAAAACAGTGGAATTCCTCATTATCCACAAAATTATGTATTCGCTATAACAACGTAACACAGTAAAACGAAATAAGATATGAGACTTTATTCGATCAACGTCGGATCAATATTTTGAATCCAGAATAAGAGATGTCTAATAAATATCGTGGCAAATTTGATTGGCCACTTTCTTTGGCTCGACAAACCAATAAGATCGTCGAAAGTGGCTACTTTGACCCTAATTAGACATTATTTGGTAACATTCCGTCACGTAGGGCCGGTATCGCAGGGCGTAATCGATTTATCGCGTATTAAATTGTTATAATGAGGAAGTTTAGTGATTTGAAAAAATAAGTTATCTATCTATCCTCGCCTCTGTTGTATACACCATGATTTGGTCTGACACGTTTTGTATATCCGAATTATGTTTCCAATAATCATGTGTTCATTGCGCTATACGACATTTCTTAGGCATCCAGATGTTTACTGAGATGGATATGTTCTCATCATCACTATGGCAACATCATCTGCATGGCATGCAATGTTAATGACCTTATCTTCCTTAGTAGATTCACTGCTTTTTTTTATTCTTAAAAGCGTTTTTTTATATATTTATTCTGCTTGTGTAAGAAAAGGTTTTAGGCGTATACATTGTTGTTGTATATCTAGTTATAAAGGTGCTAAACTTGGTTTGTTTCTTTGTTGTTCTCCAATATGTGTTATTTTCTAAATGTTAATATTATTTATGTCACGAATTGAGTTGTTGTAACTCCTGGGAATGTAATTCAACATATTATACTCGTAAAATACTTTGTGTTGTATGATTTATAAATAAATAAAAAAAAATGAAATAAAAAAAAAGACTATTGAGCTAAGCCATTTTTTAAATTTTATATTCATGTATCGTAGTATCGGCGCCATGAATCCGCGTGTGACTTCTCAAGTTCTCTTCCCATTCTTCTCGGTTAGTTCTGCCGATTGGTCCATTGACGGTAAGGACACCGGAAATCTTCCACAACTCTCTTATCATTGGTTGATTCGTATGAACTAGCAACGTCGTTCAAAGTAATTCGTTTTTATTTTAATTTTTTTTCGTATATTTTCAAGAAACATTGCTGTATAATTCTGTCGGCCTCGTTGTGTAATGGTCAGCGCGTTTGCCTACCAAGCAAGAGGTCTCGGGTTCGATTCCCGACATGGTTGATATGAAATATTTGTTTAAAAGAGTTTTCACACTAGAATATTTCATAGTCAAGTTAGGGCCATTTTTAACGAGTTGTGAATAACTAACTATTAGAAAATGGGAAACAAATTGTGGTAGAGCGGGGTTCGAATCTCGGACACCTGATCCGTGAGTCCACGACACTAGCCACAAAATCACTTACCACAACCCGGTTCATTATTTTACAATTCATATTGAACATGTTATTAATAAATCTTTAAAACTTCTTGGATTTATTAACAGAAGCACAGCTGACTTCAAAAATATCAATACCCTTAAAGCTATCTTCTGTTCCCTAGTTCGCCCGCACCTAGAGTATTCCTCTGTTATCCGGTCTCTATATTATGATATTCACATCAAGAATATTGAATCAGTTCAACATCGATTTTTAAGAAAGATAGGCTGGAGGTTGGGCTTATCCAGAGACCTATATACGTATAATGAGTTAGAAACTACCTTGAATATATCTTCTCTTCAAAACCGTCGAAATAAATCCGACCTTATGGTCCTATTTAAAATTCTCAACTCACTCTTTGATGCGCCTGAACTACTGAGCTCAATAAAATTAAATATACCAACTAGAAAACGATTTGCTTATGAATGTTAATAAATCGAAAGTGATGGTTTTTGAAAGGGATGAAAATATAACTAAATGTGAGATCAGCGTGAACGAGATATTCTGAATCAGGTAGAAGAATTTGTGTACCTGGGAAGTATGTTTACTAGGACAGGAAAGGCCGAGAAAGATATTGAAAAGGAGGTGAGTGCCGGGAACAGGGTGAACGGTGCACTAAAATCTACTTTGGCAAACAAATGTTTATCGCAGGAGGCTAAACTAGCAGTTCACAACGGAGTTCTAGTTCCAACTCTAATGTATGGGAGCGAAGTATGGAATTGGAAAAATAATGATGAAAGTAGGTTGAATGCTGTCGAAATGCGATCCCTCAGGCGAATGTGTGGTAAAACGATGTATGATAGGTGCACAAATGTCGAGATCCGTGAAGTGTGTAAGGCTGAGACATGCATTATTGACAGAATCAAGAAAGGGGTGCTGCGTTGGTTTGGACATGTAGAGCGAATGGACAGCGAAAGAACGACTAAAAGGATCTACGATGCAAATGTTGATGGATGCAGAAAACGAGGAAGAACGAGAAAGACATGGCACGATCAAATCCATCAAATACTTGAAGATGGACATGTCAAAAGTAGAAATAATCGGCGTGCGTGCATAAGAAGATGTATGAATGTAGAGGAAGCGAGGTCTGTATGCCAAGATAGAGTGTTATGGCGTTCTATCCTCTCTGCTTACCCCTACGGGGAAACGGCGTGATGGTTTGTTGTTGCTGTTGTAACTAGAAACCTTAGACCAAACTTAGTCTTTCATACTGATAACCATAGAACTAACTATGGTTTTCATTCCCCTATGCCCACAATTCTTAGGTCTGCCAACAAACATACCAGTCTTGATTTCTTTGATAACAAGTTGTCTTCTTTCAAACGATCACTGAATCAAATTCAATTATAAATACCTCCCTCCCGCTTCCACTCCCACAAAGTCTACTATAAACCATCGAGTCTTTCTACTTTTTTTATAATAATTTTCTATGTATAAATGTGTCCATAAAAATGCCCATTGGGCGTATATATAAATAAATAAAATATAAATAAAAAAGGGGACCATATACTCTAGAGGCTTGAACCAAGGATATATACAATATTACTAAAGAGTTAATTGCCTTATAAAATAATCTAAATTGCACCTTGGAGAGACAAGATCATAATGCGGAAGATTGCAGTAACTCGATATAATTGCTGTTAAGACCCTGAGGAAATGCATTGAAAACTATTTGAAAACGGTAAATCATGTCGTAAAGTGTCATAAAATTATGTCGGCACAATAATAAACTTATATAAAAGAATTACAATTAAATAAAATAATAGGGAAATATCACTTATTTTACAATTATGCATTAATAAGGGCCTATGAAAAACTGTCGAGTAAACAAACATTGTTTTTGTACTTATTATAACTAACTAACTAACTAACTATCTAACCATCACGCCATTTCCTCGGAGGGGTAGGCAGAGAGGATAGAACGCCACACCACTCTGTCCTGGCACACTTCCTTTGCTTCTTTCACATTCATACATCTTCTCATGCACGCACGTCGATTATTCCGACTTTTCACATGACCACTTTCAAGAATTTGTTGTACTTGATCATGCCATGTCTTTCTCGGCCTTCCTCGACTTCTACAACCAGACACATTCGCATCATAAATCTTTTTAGCCGTTCTTTCATCATTCATTTCGCTCCACATGACCGAACCATCGCAAAAGACCTTTCTTAATTTTGCCGATAATGCTTAACTCAGCCTTGCATTCTGCTCTAATTTCGACATTAGGGCACCTATCATACATTGTTTTTCCGCACATTCGCCTGAGGGATCGCATTTCAACAGCATTCAGTCTACTTTCCTCCCTTTTTTTCCAACTCCATGCTTCGCTTCCATACATTAGGGTTGGTACCAGAACTCCATTATGAACTGCTAATTTAGCCTCTTGCGATAGACACTTATTTGCTACGACAGACTTTTAGGCACCATTAACTCTGTTACCGGCACTAACCCTCCTTTCAATATCCTTGTCCATATTTCCATCTCTAGTAAACATACTACCCAGATATACAAATTCTTCGACCTGTTTCAAACTATCTCCATTTACTACAATCTTACATTCAGTCATAGTTACATTTCTTTCAAAGACCATGACGTTCGACTTTTGCACATTCATTAGCAAATCACTCTCCTTGCACACTTCGTAAACCTTTGTAACCAAGGATTGCAGTTCCTCTTCGCTGTCAGCTAGGAGGACTGCGTCACTACTTATTATTAGCATTAAAAACATTTTTAAATGTATAATGTTTAATTCGTGCGAAAACAAAATGTTTGGATAGATAACCATGTATCAACCAGTGTTGACGTTACATCGGGTGTACCTCAAGCTGCTCATTTGGCACCCCTGTTTTCAATTAGTTTATTAATGATGTTGTTAAATCATTCTCTAACTCTCGCTTTTGGCTCTTCGCGGACGAGGAGATCCACAAAAAACGAATTTTGTTTGTAAACATTCAAATATAAACTTTTTTATAAAGTTTATATTTGAAGCACTAACTTTGTATAATTAATAACCAAATAAACAATATTTCTTTTAGTCCTCTCCTGGCTTACTTCGAAAATAATGATATCAGATTACCACCCGTGTAAGAAAAAAAACAATTGATTTATTGGGTCCACGTGTAGTATTTAGTGAACATGATAGAAATAAAATAAAAAGGAATCAATTCATTAGTTACGTAAACCTTGACAAAGAAGCTTGTTTAATTTGAAACCGGTCGGTAAAAAATAAAAATTAGTGGTTAAAAACAAAGTTGTTTTATTTATTTTATTATAAACTTTTTTGTTTAAAAAAAATAAAATTTCTCGGTATATGCATTCTCGCCATATGCAGCCTGTAGGTCGATGAAAAAAAAATTACGCTCTTAACTTTTTTTCTACTGATTCGATGGAAGATTTTAAGAGCTATAAAAATGCCTAGAGCAAGTCTCACAATTTTGAAAAAAAACCGTACGTAAATCGTTCCAGTAGTTATTTAGTATATCGAGGACATGCAAGCGAAGATTGCCTTTTATATGTATAGATGTGTATAATATTTTAAACGATAGCAGGAAAATCAATACATATATTATATTTTTTAATAGAATTGCCGTTAAACGATCATTTTAACATGCCAAAAACAAGTTATCTGCGTCACACGTCTTCAAACAACTGAATCCATTATGCTATTCAAATTTTCTCGTGACAGCCATGCTTTTTTATACGATAAAATTAATAAAATATATGTTAGAGGCAAGTGCCGGTGTATACTTAAGTTTCTTGGTAACTTTTTTGCAAAACCTGATTGTATTTGGTCAGCAATTACGTGGGATTTTCCAGTGTCGGTATTGAAATTATTATGCAGTGTTTCTAAGAACTATTGTCCAATAAACATGGCATTGGGCATCTTTATAATTTTAAATTATATTTATAAAAACCTCAATTAGAATGAAGATGTACGATAAGATAAATAATAAATTTAAGTACTTAAATAAACAACGTTTTTATTCGACATTAAAAAAATTTAAAAGCACACATAAGTATGGTTCTGGTTTTAATTTACACACAGAAAACTATATTCTTCATCCGCCTGAATACAGATAAATACGTCCAAGTGATAAATTGACTTTGTGAATTTCTATATTCAACAATTTATTGAAATAATTAATTTCATTGGCACAAATAATAATAATGTCATTTTATTGAGACAACTGGGTAGAGGCACGACCGAATCAAACACCCTGATTGGTCAGCATATTAATTGACGTCACTTAACTATGTGGCATAACTTCATGAGATAACGGAGTATCAACTTCTGAATGACCTATGGCCGCATTTTAGCTTCAGCATAGATGTAATAAAAGCGTATTATATAAAATAACTAGCGGACCCGACAGATGTTGTCCTGCTCGAACGTTGGCTCGCCTGCTATTACCTTGAAAAAATACTTTTCATTGAAAAGTAAGTACCTAGGTACTTGTTTATGATTGAATTCCAAAACCAAAAATTATTAATATTCAAATTTTGAGTTTAAGTAGGTAGCTAGGTACTTGTTTATGGTTGAATTCCAAAACATTAAATAATTAATTTTCAAATTTTAAATTCTATTGCAAATGTCAAACTCGGCTCTTCTCACTAACAGGGGTGCACTTTATTCATGAATGCGATTTTCAAAAGTGTATTTAATGTCAGTTAATATTACTTTAGTATTACCAAAAATCCAGAAAAAAAAAAAATGGGGAGAAATTACAAGGAATGAGGAGAAAGGATCTGATTGGGATCCATAAAAAGCGAATGTTGTTGGTAAACATTCAATAACAAACTTATTTTAAACACAAAAAAACAACATCTTTCCTTTTTTTTCGGAGATCCATTTTCGTCAAATGCAACCCTGGTAGGTTGAAGAAAATAAGATGTATGCTTACAACTTTTTTTTACAGATTTGATTGAAAATTTGAATGTCTACGAACACGCGCAGCGCAAATATCTACACTTCACTGAAAACCGCATGTAAATCAGTTAAGCCGTTTAAGAGAAGTTCAGTCACACGTACAGAGGAATTATATATCTAAAGATGTTCAAAAATTCATTCTTAGAGCGATGCTTCGATGTGGTAGCGCGATGTTACATCACCAAGTGCAAAGGAATTATTTACCACAGTCTTTGAAGAGTTAAAATAGCTGTGCAGATCAGGATTGCTAGAGAAATATTCTGAATAAGTCAAATTTTAAAATGAAGAAAAAGTATGGTGAAGTAAAGCTATTTTACAGAGCATTGACAATAATTTTACTGTCAAACGATGTTTATTCCTTTGTTTAGCGTCTTATTCACGGCAACAACGGGAACATACGAATATATTAGAACTTGTTCTGAATACACAAGACTATGTAAGCTGAAACAGAAATTCATATATTCTTTTGTCAAAGTTTACGCGGACCCGAGAGTCAGAGAAGCGAATTGTAGGTACTACATACGTACTGCGTCTGTACATACGAGGTCTGTTCAAAAAGTATCCGACTTTTATTCATAAAAACAACATTTATTGAGATACAATTAAATGACACTGCTTTCAACGGTTCTGTCACTGCCGGACGCAACGCTGCAAAGACTCTTTTGGTATGGCGCGCAGGTGGTCCGTCGCAATGTTCATGATGTCTTCCCTGGTCTGAAATCTGATCCCTTTCAAAAGCATTTCCAGCTGGGGGAAAAGCCAGAAATCACAGGGAGCAAAATCAGGAGAGAGTAAGGAGGTTGACAAACCCCAGGTGTGTTATGTTTGGCTAATAAACTCCGTTTCATGAGTGAAGAATGAGCGGGTGCATTATCATGATGAAGATGCCAACTGCCATTTGCCTCATCTTCAGTTAAAATGGAATGAATGGATCCAACACTAATGCTCACTTCATCAGCAAGTTCTCTGATCGTTATTCGACGATCCTGCATGACCAGGGTCCTTACTTAAACAATGACTATATCAGTTTTGGATGTTGAGGGCCTACCGGATCGTGCTTCACTCTCCACTGATGAGCGGCCATCTTTGAAGCGGTTATACCACTCCTTTATCTGTGTGGTGCACATTGCTTCGTCCCCAAACACTTTTTTAATTTTGTGGATATTTTCTTACTTGAGAACCCCCAAGCTTTAAACAAAATTTGATGCAGTAACGTTGCTCAACTTTTTCTGTCATTTTGTTAAAACTAAAATCCGACGACAATAGCGTACACGTGCTCACTCTTCAATGGCGTGGCAGCGACTGAGTGGCGCTGTGGTCGAGAAAAAAATTGAGTATGCGCACTAGGTATACTTACAAATGGTCATCTTAGCTGCGCCCTCAAAGCGTTATTTGTTTTGCCAATAAAAATTATGGTCGGATACTTTTTGAACAGACCTCGTATATACAAAATTACGATTGCGTAGTAAACATCTCGGCATATAAGCTTGCCAGCGCTCATAGGGAACACTTACATCCGTTTATGTGATAGCTGTAGGCGAGGTTGAGTGGCGAGATGTCTACGTAAATGAAAATTCGCATTTGAAGATTTCGTCGTATTTTCTTCTGAAGGTACTGGGAGAAACTTTCTAAGATAAACTCGCTGACACGAAAAACTTTCTCATGCATATTATACACATGGAAAATTTAGAGCAATTGAATTAAATAACTTGAAGTTATAATTATATTTAATTGACAAAATGTTTTCTATTATTTGTCAACACTGTTTGCTTGATTATTTAGTAATTATACATACGGCCTAAGCCTATTACAACAGTTATATAAAGAAACATACGTACAAAAAACTGAACAAAAAGAAAATAAAGGCATGTAGTTGTTAAGTAAATAACAGCATTTATCGATACTATTCCTTGCCTATTACCTTTCGTTCCCATTCTTCCTTTGACCCATCCTTATGGTACCTACCTAACATCAAGATAGAAAAAATTCCAAATTAGATGATTCGGATTTAGAACAAAAACCAAACAACATTTTTAACTTTACATAAAATCGGATAAAAAGTGGTTGGATTCGTCGCGCGTCGTGGAAAACATTGTAACATTTTATAGTTCATTTTGTCATCCAGCGCCAGAAATTGAAGAACATTTAGATCATATTAAAGGTAGGTTTCCATTCCATGTTCCTATCCTTTCTCAAATATTTCCAAATCACAAAATTGAATGAAATTCGTTTTTCATTTACAGTCCGCCTTTTCGTTAACAGTAGTAAAGACAAACACGGGCAAAGCGACAACACCTTTTAAACCGATCTCCAATAATTTCAGTCATAGGTTGTGATCTTACCCCAAGTATAAATTTTAAACTACGGGTGTTCATTTAGATTCAGATCTTTCTCTTCATTCTCGGGTCAATAAAACGCTAAGTGCTGGTTTTTTCCATCTCCGACAGATCAAATCCGTACCGAGAAATATTGCTATAGAAGCGACTAAAGCTCTTGTAAATGTAAAATAATTAATTATATTAATTACATTAATTTATTTGATAAAATAGTAACGTATCCCAAACTGATGCCTTACTGTTATTTGGCACATTATTTTTTACTTTAATTTCTTACTTTGTAAAACCATATCTCTTTCTATGCCTTTACATATTTAATTATGTATGAAATTAAATTTCGCTACCCCAAAGCAACGGTGAGATAAACCCGCGAATTTCAATTTTGAGACGCACATGCAGATATGTTAATAAATTAAATTATTTAATGTTTTCAAAAAATAAAATATTGAAGTTAGATAGTTAACCTATGTGAAAATATAAAATTCATAATCTGCTTCAAATAATTTATTTTCAGTCAGACCCTTTGCACACCTTCAAGTCCGATTTTTAAAATGATTTTTTTTTTACATACATAAGTTTACTGTACAATATTTGAGACACAAGTCCCAACTCAATGGGACTAAAAATCCTGTGTTGAGATGGGACGAGCAATTAGTTGACACAGACTCATGAGTATGTACAGGTGTTCTTTAATCCCTGTCACATCCGAAACCACGATGATCAGTATGAGCAAAAAGACATATCGGCAAATTAAAATAAATTTTTAGAACGAATAAAATTTACAAAAAGAAAATATAAAAAAAAAAAATGGTTGCTTACTTTTGCAAGGGGGAAGCGAGGCGAGGGGAGGGGGGAGTCTGATAGACCGCCAACAACATGGCCACGCCCCCCTCGCTTCTCCCCTGCATAAGTAAGCAACCATTTGTTTTTTTAATATTTTATTTTTAGTACACTCCGAATGATAGTGTAAAACAGACGGAAAAAATAGAACAACTCAATTTATTTTTTACAGTGGTAACATTTTGCGGCTAGATGCTCTTGTATGTTATTTTGAATTGAACAAGATAAAATTGTTAAAAATACATCTTTAAAAAACTCGACATGTTTGATGTTGCCAATTATATTTTTCCGAATTTCTAAAACATCATAAATTTTGACCAAAACGAGATGATTTCAATCTATAAAGAATTTCCGATGTAAAATAATGGTTATTTTGATAATAAAAGTACATATTAAAATAACGTACCTGGGACTACCGAAATTTTTATGTCATCTTAAAAAAGCATTTATACAACGAAAGTATATAAAGTCTAAAAAAGGCTATATTGAAAAGACCAATGTAACTAAATACTTAGGACTATTTATTGACTCCAAACTTTCATGGAGCTACCAATTTGAACATGTAAAATCAAAAGTAGCACCCGTAACTTGCGTACCGCATAGACTTCGTGGATTGCTTCCTCATTCTGTTTTGTTTGCCGTCTACTACGCTATGATACATTCCCACTTATCTTATCTATCGTGTATATAGGGTAGCGCCAGCAAAAATCGGATCTCAGAGATAAAAGTTCTTCAGAACACAGCTCTGAGAAACATTCTTGGACTGAAATGGGATCCCCATGTCAAGGATATCTACCGACAGACAAAAATACTTCCTTTCATGAAATAACCAATACTATTTTAAGTATCATAAACTTTTCTGCTCACACAAATTTAAAATACATATTTGGTCATGATTTTCACAACTACAATACTCTTCATGGGAATCTTCATGTATCTAAGTTTCGCTCAACGAAGTACGGCAAAAGGTCTCTGGAAAATATTGGCCATTCCGAATTCAACAAACTGCCCGATGAGCTAAAACACGAAAAGTCGAATAGCAAATCCAAAAGTGTCGCAATTAAAATATATTACTTAAATCTTTTTGATAGTGATAGTTATTAATGTAATTTATATAGATGGTGTAAATAGAGTACTGTGTTTTATGTTTCTTATATAATGTTTTCTCACTATTTCGGATGTATTAACTATGTATGATATTATGTATTGTCACAAAAATGTTTTTTTTTTTATGTACGGTCCCAAATGAGTTTTTTTTAATAACTCCTGGGAGTACCATACCTGCAATTTGTATTATATTTTATTATTTTTAAATGGACTTCGGTGTTATATTCAAGTATAAAGTGGCTTATTGCGATAATTTCTGGATTTTTTTCTTCAAAACGGCAAAAAGCGGACTGCCGTTTTTTATCCTCTAAGGTAGTATTATGAACACAAAACGCTTTGAGAAGCAATTTGCCAGTATGGATAAAATAGCCTTGTTCTTGAAATGTTGAAAATTTTTTCACGAACACAGTAAATTACTTTAAAAAAAATTATGACCCAGAAAATGTTGCAATACGGAACAAACGATCAAGGTCGTGGGGTTCTGTGCCAAGTTAAAAGACAGTTAAAGCCAAATAAACTACAGGCGGCATTGTAACTCAAAGTATATTATTATTGTTGTATACACTGTAAGCTAATTAGTTGATGCCTGTACATTTAATGCACTGTGTTTTAAAAATAGAAAATATCAAAAGAAAACATTATAAATTTATGTGCGCGTCCAGGCAGTTTTTGAATTCATACTATTATCACACTTACGCGTTTAGCGAGGCACGATCAAGTTAACGAAGTTATTAGTAAACTTTATAGCAGTTTGCACTCACTTAAAAATCGAAGAATTTCTTGCCAATTCATGCTAAGCAAACATTAGTCCAGAGCTTTCTTCTTCCACTTCTTGTTTATGCAGATGTATGTTATCCAGATGCTGATTCTGAATTGCTTGGTAAGTTGGAACGACTGCAGAATGTTTGTATACGTTATATCACGAATCTTCGCAAATTCAACCAGATAACCGAATATCGCAGACAACTACACTAGCCAGTACCAGGCATGGAAGAAACAGTCACATTCACACACTGTCACTTTTTCAAAATATTTATATAATTCCACTTCACCTGTTTATCTGAAAGAGCTCTTACAACCTCTATCACAGCATGGGGAATCTATTCGTTCTATTGTCCTTAAAATATAATTTAATTAAAATGACAGCTGCCAAACTAATGTCTTTAGTGATGAGAAATTACTGATCACTTATCATGTACCGTTCGATTTTATCCGTTTTTTCATGCAAACGTAAAACCCTGTTTCCGAAAATTTATATAAAAACGCAGAAACAAGCCTATTATAGTGTGTTGAAGATAATTATTTACTAAAAAATAACACATTAAATTCTTTTTATCATTAACCACAACAGATGTTTTTTTTTTATTCGATCGATTTACATTGATCAATTAGTCCCAACAACAAAAAACCATCACGCGGTTTTCCCGTAGGGGTAGGCAGAGAGGATAGAACGCCATATCACTCTATCTTTGCATACAGACCTCGCTTTCGTTCCACCTCTAACATTTTTGCAAAGTGATGTAACCTTGTAATAACGTCATTAATAATTAGATTTATTTTAGTTTTTTATTAGTTTTAAAGCTGATTTTATATAACTATGTTCATTTATATGTCAAGCATTGTATTAAAAAACAAATTAACATGCCAGATACGAATGGTTTTTCGTGTCAATATAAATCACTCCTTAGACACTATTACAAAGTTATGTCGTAGCTTTTGCTGACAACTGTCATTCTAATCAAGCTACATGTTAAGGATTATAGTAGCGGAAGAACCCTTTCAATACCCACTCACCGCCCTTATTTTCTTTCACAGTAGTAGCTGCTCGATTATGGAATAATCTACCCACTAATGCCCCCTTCCTTATTTAAACTCAAATCACGTATGAAATGTCACTTCCTGAATATTTGAGTTTTTCTTTTCTTCCCCCTTTCTACTTTCCTCTTTACCCCTTCTTCGCTTCATAGTAGAGTGTAGATATTTACTCAATTTTTATTTCTTAAAAAAATATGTACAAATAACAATAATTTGTTGTATAATAAAAATATTATAATATACCTACGATATACCATTTTGGGTAGTTGATTAAGAAAAATTAAAATTGCATTAAGTGTTTAAATAAATAAATAATTTAATAATAATCTGCCCCGTAAACCTCGCAAACTGCTGTTTTGATATTACACATGAGAACCGACGATTTTGTTTTTCTCCACCATTTTTTTTTCTACCGACGCGCGACGGTTTCAAAGCTACACAAGCTTCTTTATCAAGGTATAACCTTTTATGACTAATGAATCTTATCCTTTTCCATTTAAACAGTGATTACTAAATATTACATCGAAACATATGGAGTCTTTTTGTCATGTTGTTCTTGTAAAGATGGGAAGTGTGAAGTGAGATGAATACGATCTTTAAAACAGAACAGGAGTGGACCAAAGGAAATATTATTTATTTGGTTATTAATTATTGTTTTATTTTTATGAATCGCTTCTTTAATTTCGTGTCCACTCTCTAACTCAATCTATCCTTTTGTATTTTATCGTGCCGTGTAAATTTCTGTCATGGCGTAAAATGGGCCAAAGGGGCAATAAAGACAGTAGAGTTAAATTCAATGAAAATCGCGGTTGTCGATTTGTCGGCCTCGTGGTGTAATGGTTAGCGTGTTTGCCTACCATGCACGAGGTCTCGAGTTCAATTCCCGGCATAGTTGATACGAAATATTTATTTAAAAGGGTGTTTTCACACTAGAATGTTTAATAGAATAGAACTCAATTAAACAAATTTGTAATAAAATGGTTTAGGTAGAGAAAAATCGGAAAACTTACTGAAAAACATTCTAAAATAATAAATGGTATTTATTTTTTATTAATATCCCTACAGAGATGAGGTAGAATTTTTTCAAATTCAGGATTATGGATATTCGAGCGTTTACAGGGCTTATGACCTGTCATTGGCTGGGTTAAGTGGCCACTTTACATATTTACAACATTCCCCATTCCGCTTATTAGCGAATATCGACACAGGTAACATTTTTTTTGATTTTTGTATATATATGTTATTAAATGAGAAACCATTCACAAGCGTGTTGGAGCGCCATCTATGTATTGATATTGAAGTTAAGTATTTTAATTAGCATATTACTTTATTTTATGTATTTAAGACTCTTGGGAGAAATCCAGATTTGTGTATGTACAAAATACACGTACCAAATAATGTTGTATAATAAATGGTATTTATCTTGTACAACTTTATTATAAATTAACTAGTAGGTAGTTATGTTATTGTTTATTTTTGCATAAAAATGTCTGCCTTAAAGCAGGTTGTACCTAGTTAGGCAGACTAGACATAATCCAGAGAAATATATTACATAAGTATGTATGTAGTAGAAAAAGAATTTGTATTTTTTGCTAATAGTTAGTAAGTTTTTTTTCTTCGTTTCCTCATTAAGGTTTTTTTAAATAAAAAACAGATATTTTTTTATAATCATTAATCGATAAGTCCACTTATATTCACTACACACTCTCGAATGCACACAATACTCACATACCCATACACATATACACACACCCTCACACCCCCTTAATATATATACTCACCCTAACTAACATGTACAACAATAATAAAACAAATACACTAAATAGGAGTACGCATTGTTTTTTATTTGTGTTATTTTATTGTGACTATTATTACCATAATTTATTGATATACATGCAAAAAACTTATTACTACTACGATACTTTATTAATAATCTAGTAAAATTATATTCGATTGAATAATCTGCATCTATCTTAAATTAAATTTTATTAAAATTAATCTTAAATAAATTCTAAAACTGCTTTAATAACATATAATGAAAACTAAATTTTGGTATATATATAATTTTTAATTTTTCTTTTGTGACTATTGGTGTTCACATATAATTGGTGAAAAATGTTTAGTGTTATTGTTTTATATTTTATAAATTGTATTTATATTGTGATATATTTTACTGTTTGTGAACTGAAAATAAATAAATAATTATAGTCCCTGGACTGATACCTGAAGCGTAAGACTGATCACCTTACCTTCATGTAAAAAAAAATTGATCGAGCTATGCTGCGATTGGTAATGAAATCGCGGTTTATTTAATTACAATTTTCAAAAGTAACTCATTTGTAACAAAAAAAAGTTTTTTTGTATTAGCGACACCAATAGAAAGACACACGGTGTTGAAAACGGATTTTGTAGGTAGGTACCTAATTGTTTTTTTTTGAAAACATTACTACTACTACTACAACCATCACGCCATTTCCCCGTAGCGGTAGGCAGAGAGAATGGACCGCCACACACGTCTATCCTGGCATACATTCCTAGCTGCTTCCACTCTGTCTGCTTTTGACATGACCAGACGCTTGACTCACACACGGAAGGTTCCGGGTTCGATTCCCGGTGAGAACACATAAATGAAATGTGATTTTCATCAAGCCTGGGTGTTCTGTAATGTAATTCACCACTGTAATTGGGCCTCCTGGCCTGTTGTGGTGCAAAAAAAAATCCGATTGAAATCCGAATTCGATTGAACAGACTTTAGATTTTGATTTATCTGATCATGCCACGTCTTCCTTGGTCGTCCTCGTCTCACGTTACCGTCCATTTTCGCCATACCTACTTGTTTTAACATTCTTTCGTCGTCCATTCGTTCTACGTGACCAAACCATCTCCAGCGTAAACAATAGCGTAACCAGCGTAACCAGCGTAAACAAAGCCCCCTTTTTGTACCTCACAGTGCATAGAGCACTGAATTAGTGCACACATTGCAGCAAATTTTGACCTACTCGCAATCATTGTAAATATTATTGAAACGTTATCTGGCACACGTGAACTATAATCAGTATACATAATAATTCTTATCGCGTATCGAATGCAATCCACGTGATCGAGCGAAGCGATAGTGCATTGTGTTCCCTGGCTGCATATTGCATTTATTGAACTTGACATTGAAAATATCGTTATGCGAGGATCAATTTCCATGACGTCACTATTTTATGGGAAGAAATCACGAGTCTTAGTACTTAAAAGTAAAACACTGTATGTCTAAAAATTGTGTTTTATTTTTATGTTTAAAATCACCGCTAAGCATCGTTTACACGTTTATAGATATGACAATATTGTCAGCTCCGTGAACACCATCGACTGCGCGGGACAAAACGCTGGGACAATACGAAAATTCGGCCGCAGTTCGCACGTGAGTGCTGCGAAAATGAATACACGACGGCGTTTATTACGAGCAAGTTCACAAAAAATACAATTTATTTTATACCAAGATGTATTGGAGTTGTTAAAAAACGGACGGGAGCGACACGTTCACGTCGAGCAAATCGCTATTGTTACAAGGTCCTGTCCGTGCGCGTTCATACGAGGATAATGCGGCAGCGCGCGGTGATAGGTGTAATCATTGTTTCGCGGAGATAAACCACCCATCTATTTTCGTGGCTCGGAACAATGTTTTGTCCTACAAATCGCTGTTACAAGTGGACATTAGCCGAGTCCTGAGACAAAACAATATTGTATTTTCCACGTGTGGCCGATACATTATTTACGTCGTTTGATAAACGAATACACAGAATATGTAGATATATTTACTTACTTAATTTAATCACTTTATTAATTTGATACCTCCTCCACTAACTTTTAAAATAATGATTTTATATTTTTAAGAAATTTTGGTGATTTTTTAAAGTCTGGCTAATCACAAAACCTAAAAAACGCATTTGGCAGAAAACAGCCAGATCTTATATTGAATGATACCTCATTTAAACTTTGAATGTACGAGCTGACTTTCTGTATCAAAACATGTTTTTTTACTACAGGTGTGTCAGAATATTTGTGCAGTTAAAATAATTGTATATTTATCCACTTTAGTTGATTTAAAAGCATTAGATTTCTGGACGCATTCATTTTCTCATTAGCATCATACCCTCTATTTTTCTAGTGCTTGTGGGAGTTTTGTGCAAATTACTTAGTTCTATGTTTTTGTAGACAAAAAATATTTACCATTGACTCTATATCTGTATATGAATGGTTACCTCTCTCTAGTCCAAGCATCCACGCTACTATTTAAAGCAAGCGATGTTGGACTGAATCAATGTGATTTATACGATGCACAATAATGGAGAAAAGACCACGGAAGCATATTCTAGAAGAGAGCAAACAGTTGAGCAAAAAAGAGTTTTGATAGTGCGGACATAAGTAAAACCAGAGGATATTCTGTTGATGAAGCCAAGTAATTTCAATGATTTATTTACTGTATTATCTATATGCTCGTTGTACGCCAGTTTATGGTCGAAAACAACTCTTAAATCTCTGATGGACTTAACTACATTAATTTGGCAGTTAAGTACTCGAAGGAAATCGGTTGTTTTGTTCTATGAAATGATATTGTTTTGCATTTTTTAATATTTAGTTCTAATCTGTTGACTTTACGCCATTAGTTAAAAAAGTTTATGTCTGATTGAAGAAGACTTTGATTGAATTATTTTAAGGATTTTGCTATCGTCCGCGAAGAGCCAAAACGAAAGTTCGAGAATGATTAAGAAACATCATTAATAAACAAATTGAAAAGCAGGGGTGCCAAATGGGCACCCTGAGGTACACCCAACATCAACACTGGTTAACAAATTGTTATTTATTCGAACATTTTGTTTCCCACCAGTAAGATAAGAATTAATAAATGAGAGTAATGGCTTCCTTAATTCCAAGGCATGTAATTTATGTATAATAATTTTAAGGTCTACTTTGTCAAATGTAAAGAAAAATCCATATAAAGAACGTCAATCTGCTGACCATCCTCAAGATATGCACTTGGCGTATTTAAATATTCCGTGTATTTTTTTTATCATACATTTATTCCTTTTCCAAGAAATCACCATCTTTGGTTTCGTAAATGTTACATACTATGTTTTGCTTTTGAACGCTCATCTCTTTGGAAAAATACCAGCCAATTAGAAACATCATTTAACGTGGGTTCAGTTTAAAACCAGTAATAAGGAATATTTTCCATCAATTTGACACGTGTAAACCTAAGAGCAGAGTGTAATGACGTAAAATCAAGATGCGTCTAAAGAAAATAATTATTTGAAAAGTCGAAGCATATATTTTAACAAATTACAACAGAGATGGGCTAGTTTAAGTGTCTACTGTGTAACATTCACCATTTTGCCTATGTTTGAACATCTATTTTTCTTCAATTATTCCATCAACATATTACAACAGAGATGAAGAACTTTTTAGAGAAGGCAATACAAAAGTGAATAAGTTGGCCACTTAAACCAGCCAATGACAGGTCATAAGCCATGTATATGCATGGACTTCTATATTGCCTTCTCTAAAAAATTCTTCATCTCTGTTGTAAAATGTTAATATAAACAGCTCCCCAGGGAGTTGAATCCAATCTTTGTCTACAAGTTACACAGCTGAAACCTTTATTTCTGCGGGTGAGATTCGTGAAATTGAATTATTTCACCTACGTACTAGGCAACGCCTGAAATTTTTATTTTTTCAATTTCTATACTTCTTCGTGGACCAGGTGGATTTATTAACAATATTTTGAGTTTGTCCAAATTTTTCTCTGCAGCGCTCACGTGTGAACTGCGGCCGAATTTTCGTATTGTCCCAGCATTCTGTCCCGCGCGGTCGAGGCTGTTCACGGAGCTGGGACAAGACAATATTGCCATATCTATTGTATTGTCCACATGTAAACGGCCCTTCACTGTCGTCTAATCGGGCCTAAGATTACTACCAACAAAAAATTTTGTTTGATGGTGTTGGCACCACTTCAGGGTGATCCTAACCTCGTTACGGGCATGAAACTTACAGGTACACCAACAATATCAAAGGTCGACTTGCAACAATGGCACAACCATATTTGAATTAAAAAATGTTAATACGTACGCGAACTTCATCATCACCTTTTGCACTACATTTGTAATCCGATTGCAGCGTTTCTTGATCATTTTTGTTAGTTTTACGCGGGTACCAGTCGAGGAATAATGAAATATTGCAGAGTAACCCATCCATTAAAATTGTTGAGGAATGGACGAGGTGTGCAGAATATCTCGGAAGAGGAAAATTTATTAAGTGGACTGTATTGTTGGGAAAGGAAGGTTGCGCAATTCCTCTACCTGCTGATCATGAGGCGTGATGAGTGCTGGAACCTGACTGGTGAAGCTGGCGGTCGTGAGACGCTGGCACAGCTAGTACGAAGCTGGCGGTCTAAAAGGACGCAGGCACAGCTCGCTTGAGGAAAGATTAATTGAGCACTTCACTCGTTAATTTAGTAAGTGGACTGTAGTTGGGGAAGGAAGGTTGCGCAACTCCTCTACCTGCTGATTATGAGGCGTGATGAGTGCAGGAACCTGGCTGGTGAAGCTGGCGGTCGTGAGATGCTGGCACAGCTTGTACGGAGCTGGCGGTCTAAAAGGACGCAGGCGCAGCTCGCTTGAGGAAAGATTAGTTGAGCACTTCACTCGTTAATGTTAGATTTTGAAGTGATAATGTAATGTTTTTTCCGGCACTCAAACGTAGAATTATTGTTACATGGCGTGCGCTAGGAAATAGGAAGCACGGGTAGGTAGATATGAATTTGGTTGAGAATTGGTCCGAACACAAATATTGCATTTAGATATATATTGTTTAGCTAATAAATAATTTCAAAAACAAAACATTGTTATAAAATCCAGACGCTTTCCGACGACACTCTATCTACCTATATGAATGTTTTTTTTGAACAAAAATCATTGCCATCCCACGAAGCGATGCGATAGACCCAGCATCCCCACTCTCTTTTGGCAACTTATTAAACATAAAAGTCCTTTATGAAACAGATTGTTTTGAGTTGCCTGGATTTTTGTTTTGGGGATTCTGACACTTAACCTCCCCTCGTAGGACAGCGATGAATTACGTTATTGTGCTGAACATCAAAAAACTTGTATTCGGGAAATAATAAATAATAAAAATAAATAAATTTATTAATTTCAATATTAACACTTAAGTATTTAAAATGGCTCTTTGCTTTACCGAAAGCATGTTCAGTACCGTCTGCACTAAACTGTTATTTTTTAAACGTCTTCACAAAACAGCTTAATTTGTGAAGCGGTAACTGTTATTGCTATTTTTATTTAAAAAAACAAAATGCTCATCTTTAGTCCACTCCTGTCTAGTTTTGAGCGTATTCATATCAAATTACGCTTCCCATCCTAAATGGGCCTGCCACACACTCGATGAGTGGCATGGAAGTAGCGAGGAAAGGAGGCAGAGACGTAGTGTGGCAACATTACTCGTCATGCCGCACGTCATGCTCCTCGTCGTGCCCACCGCTCCCTATTTTGTCGGTTTTTGGGCGGGAATCAAAGGACCGGCAATATGAGCGAGAGTAACTGGCAACATAATCGCGCGGTCGCAGTACGCGTCGAGCGCTCACACAAGATGCACGCGTCATTTTTGAATGATGTATATTTCTTTGTATGACATTGATATAATTAGCTATACTAAAATGCATAGAGCTCACGCTGTCACAGTTTCATCGTCCATTGAATAGCAAGACAAATGACAAGTGCGGAGCGTCGCGATAAATTGCGCGAGTAGAGCAGTGTGTGGGCGGAGAGGGCAACATCGGGCGAGAGGGCGGCAGCGCGAGGAGCAAAGTGAGGAGCAGCGCAAGGAGCATAGTGTGGCGGGGCTATAAAAGACTTGATTTATTAGTTCCACATGTGTAACATAATACTGATATAATAAAATAGGATAGAATTCATAAGTTAAGTAAACCTTGATAAAGAAGCTTGTACAGGTTTAAAACCAGTCGGTAAAAAAAATAAAAAAAAGGTTAAAAAGAAAGTTGTTTTATTTATTTTAGCTATTGTATTGTTCACATGTATGTAAACGGGCTTAAGGGTTAAACATCCGAATGCAGTGTACTCGACTAATTCCGACCTCAGTAATGAATCATGACTTGACAGTCAACCGTAAAAGATCAACGTACCACATTATACTGATAAGGAACAGTGTAACAAGGTTACACTATTGTACAATACCAGTATTCTAGTATATATGACGCTGGGTTCAAATGTTTGACCAAGGTCGCATAGGCTAAAAGAACTCGGGGAATGGATTGATGAATTTTGATGCAATCTAATCTCACCACACAACACGTTGGGTAAAGCGTTCACGTAAACCAGCAAATGGAGTGTCATTTCCTTTCAATCCGATCTGTTAGTCCTATGCAAAACCCTCAACGAGGAATTCCAGTGCTACGAGAATCAGATACAAAAAAAAATCTCACACGCGGCATAAATTAGAGCAATTTGACGGTCCCTACCTTCGTGGTCCAGTGAATTTGAGAGGAGCAGAGAGAGCATAGAAGACGACGAGCGATCCGGTCGGCCAATCGAGGCCAGTAATTAAGAAAATGTGGAGAAAATTTAAAATTTAATATTGGAGGATACTAGAATGAAGGTGAAAATGATAGCGGAGATTATTAGCCTATCCACTGGTACCATTTTTTCTATTTTACACGACCGCCTACACATGTCAAAAGTTAGTGCAAGATGGGTGCCGAGATTCCTAACGCCACTCCAAAAATCTCACTGCGTACAAAGCTGCAAAAGGATTTTGGAGCTCTGTGGTGAAAATTCTAAAGAAATTATCGACAAAATTGTTACTGGGTATGAAACTTGGGTTTGTCACTATGATTCGTACATCAAAAGTGCATTTTGCGAGATTAACAGGAGAGCAAAAACATAGCTTTGTATTTTTTAAAGGCTATCAGATGCTGAAGAATTGCCAAAAAATTCTGGTCGTGTGGTTACAAGAGAAGATCCCAGCAGAATGCTCGTACGAGGTTTTCCTGCAATGTGAATGATTTAATACCAAAAACACGCACGACTTTCGCTCAGAGAAATTTCTCTTTTGTGGCCCCAAGAGTGTTCAATGTCCTTGATGAACAAATTAAGTTCTCCAAAACGAAAGCCATTTTCAGAAGACGTGTACATGTTTGTATTTTGTCTAAGGAAAGAAACCATTGCAGGAGACTGCTGCGAGACAGTGCATAATACAGTAATAATAAGCGTGTGGCCCAGATGTTTATTAAAATGAATGTTTTTTTAAATGTATTAATTGATATAGTTACATAAATGATACCAGTTTTTATTTATGTACAATCTACTTTTATAATTGCGTAATAAATTTTATTTGTAGTATTCTTTAGTAATATGCATGCTTCTATTTTCTATCATGTTGTATCCCAACTCAACACAGGGCTTATGGCCTCAAAAAGTTAGGGATGCATTTATATTTTTTGTAATCTTTATATGACTAAATAAATAATAACAAAATAAATTGTATTCGAGTCTGCTAATCATATATAATTAATTTCCTCCCGCTATTTTTAACGAGGAAATGATTTGCTGAAAAAACCTGCATATCCATCACTATTCATACTGTCATATTGCTATGTGCTGATGTGGTTGCATACAGAAGGATAATCGTCGTCCACTAGATCAATTGATAAGACACGAAGAAGTATTACATTAATTTATTATTATAAAGGTATTCATCATCAGTGACGCTACAGCCCTTTGTGGGCCCTGAGCTCCTCCAGAATCTGTCTCCATTCCTGTCTGCACCCTGCGGCTCTTCTCTAATTCGTCAAGCCAATTGCTCTAATGCCACTTTCCTCATTATCCAGCCATCTTAATTTTGGTCTGCTACTGCTTTGTCTACCTTCCGGAGTGGTATAGAGAATCTTTTTTGGGGTACAATTATCATTCATTCCACGCACATGGCCCATCCATTGTAATCTTCTTATTTTTATAAATTGTGCAATGATGGGTTGGCCAAATAGTGCCTCTAATTTATGATTAAACCGTCTTCTCCACACTTCTTCAGAAGACAGCACCTTCTTCCTTAATATTTTTCTTGTGATCATAACCCATCATTGGGCACCATATGCAATGACCAGTCTGATGAGAGTTTTGTAAATAACGGTCTTAGTTTTTCTAGAGAGCAATTTGGATCTGAGATGTTTAAACAAGCCATTATAACATATTTATGTTTGCTGCCGATAGCCGTGCTTCAATCTCGGTACAATAATGGTTATCATTAGTATTTACAGAAGGTACCTAAATATTTAAAGGCGTTGACATTTTCTATGTGGTGTGATCTAACGTCAATTGCCTAATGTACGTAGTTTATTTGTAACTTTTTTGCTTACATATATTAAGTCCTAAATGTATTTATTATAAAGGTATTATATTATTACATCAAACAATTCTACGACACTACCGTATTAAAACTAAGTATTACATCGTCCTCTGACGTTATAACTACGTGAGATTACATTTTTAATTGCTTTCCAAAGAACTGCTTATGAAAATATATAATGCAATTTATGGTCCTATAGAGAGGTAACCTTAAAAAAAATAATTTTATTTCTACGGCATCATTATGAGATTTTCTTCCCTCGTGAAATTCCAAGTGAATACCATTAGCGACCCTTTTAAACAAAAATACACGATTTTCGTATTAGATAAGTATTGGTTCATAAGGAGATGCGTTATTTTGCCAGGTGGGTAATTGCCATATTCATCTGAGCGCTAGGTAAATCCTGTGGGGTACGTTGTTTTTACCACTAGCTAACTGAAAGCAATATGTACCAATAGAAGTACCTACCCAGTTCATGTCTCCTTTGATTTGATCAAGCGATTCTCGTACATCAGGTAAATGTTTGCAAATTATTTTGTTAGTTCAAAATATGGAAATTAGAATAATTTATTGTATTTTCAAAAGCAATATGGACGTTGTGGAGAAATGTTTTCATACATAAAAAAAAGACTTTTGGAAAAAATACGTCGCTAGAAAAACGCAACATGTTTGGCCTTGATAGGACTTCAAGATTCGTGACAATGTTCTAAACAAATTTGAATGGTCGGGAACAAATAAACATGAATCGTGACGTATTAGAGTCGTGGCCAATGAAATGATCGTTTTTGCGGAAATTCAAAATTACACATTTAAAAATATTTTTTCTGCTATTAATAATTAGCAAAAAAAAAATAAAGACAGTATTTCATAGACCTTTATTACTTGTTTGTGTAGACCTTTATTACTTGTTAAATGTTTTTTAAAAAGTTTTATTTCCCTATTGTGAATGGTTATTTATTATGTTTTCTGTCCTGTACCAAACAGTCAATGAAGAAAGCATATTTTGCAAATGCGATACTTCAGCTCTGAATGAGGAAGTTGTGTTTTTAAAAAAAATTATTTGTTAATGCCTAGACTTTTAAACTAAGCCAATTTTTTTTTTCATATATATATATATCGTATTTATTTATTTATTTATTTATTTATTTATTTATTTATTTATTTATTTATTTATTTATATACGGCATTTCTGCCATTTACATATATGTGGTATAAAGAGTGCTTAGAAATAAAAATATTAAAAAAAAAATTCGAGTGTAAAATATTAATATACTCGTACTGTACACATTATTAATTACTTGAAATACATACATATTTTAAAGAAATTATACAATAACAAAATACATTAATCAATCAAATTATAACTATTCCAACCCAATCTTCTGAAGATGATTTGCTCTTTTTGATAAAAATATGTTGGTCACTTTATTTTTTTAAGTTAGGCAGAGATAAACTAAATATATCAAAATGTGATGCATATTCATTCCCGGTATTCTGCAATCTAACAATAGGTGAGTTATATTGAGCTACCGTTCGAGAATTTCGACAGTAAAATATTGTAGATGTTCTGCTTAATCTAGGTGGTACATAGAATGAAATCAATTTCAGTAGATCAGGGGTATCAAATATTGGTTTTATTATTTTATATAAAGTCATAAGATCGGTCGATGTTCTTCGTTCTTGCAATTTAGTTAATTTAAGAGAGTCTAAAATTTTGTTATAATTTAATTGATTAGTAGAAAAACCCATCTTAAAATTAATATGTCTAAGAAATTTATTCTGAATTCTCTCAATAGAATCTGAGAAAGTGATTTGATAAGGTGACCATATTGGAGAATTATAATCTAGTTGGCTTCTAACAAGAGATGTGTAAAGATATTTTAATGTGTTTATATTATTAAAATCTTTTCCGGTTCTAAGTACAAATCCTAATAATTTTACAGCTTTGTTAGATATTTTAATAATGTGCTCTTTAAATAATAATTTTCAATCGAACAAAACACCCAGATCGCTCACGGTAGAAACATCAGTAATTTTAATTTGATTTAACATGTAATTAAATAGAATCGGATATTTTATTTTATAGAATCTCATAGCTTGACATTTGCTTATATTGAGTTGTAATTTATTTTGTTGGCACCAGATGTTTAATTTGGACAAATTATGGGACAGAATGTTACAATCGTTAATGTTTTTTATCTCTTTGAATATTTTCATTTCATCTGCAAATATGAGTACATGTACATTATCAAATATATCAATTACATCATTTATAAATATTAAAAACAACACTAGACCAAGATGCGAGCCTTGAGGTACTCCACTAACTGATTAAAATTTTTATGATAATATATCATTTATTTTCACTGACAGGTTTCTATCGAACAAATATGTTTTAAACCAATTTAGTAAATCACCTTTAATTCCAGATCGTTCTAATTTGTTAATTAGAATTTTATGGTTTACTTTGTCGAAAGCCTTGCTAAAATCTGTGTAAATAGAATCGATTTGGGTTTTTTTGGATAGTGCATCAGATATAATATTTTGATATTGTAAAAAATTAGTTAGTGTCGATTTATTTGAAACAAATCCATGTTGGGCGGGAGTTATTGATTTAGTTATTGTAAATATTATTTTATCCAGTAAAAGCTTTTCCAGTAATTTTGGAATCGCCGAAAGCAAACAAATAGGTCTATAATTTATTATGTCAGTTTTATCACCTTTTTTAAAAATAGGAAAGATATAACTCAGTTTCCAGTGATCTGGAAAATGACCTGAAGAAAGTGATTTATTAAATAGAAGAAATAGTGGATAAGCAAGAGTTGAGGCACACTTTATTATCAGCGCTCTGATTTTTTAAAGTTTTGTAATTCTGAAATAACTCCGCGTGTGACGTCAGAGGATCTTCTCAGTCGGTTCTCACGATTGGATAGTTTACGGTAAGCAAACCGGATATCCTTCACAGCTCTATCATTGGTTGGTTCATACGAACCAGTTAAGTCGTTCAAAGTAGTGCGTTTTAATTAAAATATTTATTATTATTTTTTCGTACATTTTCAAGAAACTTTGAAGCACAATTTAATGCTCTAATTTTTACCGCGCGCAAGAAAACATTTTTTAAATCGAATTTCCCGTAGGGCTGAAGTTCCTCATTGAAGTACCTGAATAATAAACAAGGCAACGCAAACGTTGGGGGTGTTAATGGATAATGCCATAATTTATTAATGTACTCTAGTGTTTGTATACAATATACAACAGATACCTTGTTAGGTCTCAGGTAGGAATAAACTTTGCTTTATCTAGGCCAAGTTTATTCTACATGACACGATTCACAATAAAAGTGTTTTGTTCATATGTATATTAATAATGAATTCAAAATTAGATAAAAGTCTATTGAATTTCATTATTTATATCTGAAGGTCCTTTTTAGGACTTTTACTAGGTTAATACCTAAGAGAAATAAGCCCTTAAGCTCTATTGCACAGAACATATGCTTATTTTAATACACAATAAACATTACAAGTGGGTGATGTCAAATGAGTTCTAAACCAGATCAGTTTAAGCCGAACCCCTGAATTCTAAACATGACTACTAACAAGAGGAAGTGTCTGTCAATTCGTTAAAAAGGGGCAATTTTCCCATTTTAAAAAAAAAAAATCTGGATGAATTATATGTACACATATGTATTTATTTATTTATTTATTCACACTCTTTATCAAAATACAATTCCATGTTCACTTTGCCCAGCTAACAAGGGTACATACCCTGTTCCAAGCTAGGCAATTACATTTTAATATATTATAAAAGTTAACAAATTTATATAGAGCACAGACAAACAAAATATAAACTTATTCGGATACACATTTTGATTCATATACATACAGACGTACACATATATACACACATATATATAAATATACACATATATACACATGTACATACGCACATACGTACATACACCCATGCGCATACACATACATACATTCATAAAACATAGACAATTTATTTATGCGAAACTTCATGGTTGTCATCTATAATTATTTATTTTTTTAATTATTCCTTATTTTTTATATTTTATTTTTGACATCCAGTAAGGTTCTCCGATCCGTGGCATGCATCAACTTTTCTGACTCCCTACGACCAATGTCATGAAATAGCGAGGTCAACACCTTCCGTAACTTGACAACACTCCCGTCTTTCCACGATTCTGGCAAAAGGTTGTGGACCTTTTTGCCTACGTAATAGTGTTGTCTCGATGCCAGAACAGTGTTGACCCCTTCACTTAGTTTTAGATCAATATTAGAGTATCTTGTATTATGATTGTGGTTGACGCTTGGGTAAATGTCTCTATTTATGTGTGTAACCACTGCCGTTCTCAATATTTACTTGTTTACTTAGTGGCAATGTGCTAAAGCGATTGTATAAA
Organism: Micrasema longulum; assembly: GCA_022494885.1. Lineage (NCBI taxonomy): Eukaryota > Metazoa > Arthropoda > Insecta > Trichoptera > Brachycentridae > Micrasema > Micrasema longulum. Next base: position 32,882 of record JAGVSM010002945.1, on the reverse strand, counting down.
AAACCTTTCTCTAATATAACGAGTAACGCTTATAACGAGCGAATTCTATCGGTCCCATCTTCCTCGTAATAACCAAGTTCAACATAAAAAAAGAATCACAACAATATTACATAAAATTCATTAAAATAACATTATAATACAATGCGTCTCGGGCTCAAGTGACCGACTGAAAACGCATGAAAACTTCAAAAGAAGGTTTATTAATAAAAATAAAATCATTTTAATAATAGCTCTTCTACTTTTTATAGATGTGTTTAGAATTTAGCAAGTCGTAGTAATTATAAAAATCTTAAATTATTATGAAAATAAATATTTGTTATTAGTATTACACAATTTTAATTATTTTACAAGAACACTACTACAGTTTCGGGAGAGCACTCCTCCCATATACGGGTGATATTAAACTAATTGTAAATTCAGTATATTCTTTACGGTGTTATTATAGAATCTATACAAAATACCAACGAATCAATCGGCGATGGAACCTAAAGTAGGGTGGATATTCCACTTTCATACGGATAGTTATTTAAAGTTCAGATACGGAAACATAATCAATGAGGGAAAGAATGTTAAGTGAAATTTAGTTCATAAAATCTAGCAATAAGTCAAAGTTACATTAATAATCAAACCAAAGATTTGGTATGTGGGAAGACATCCGCTTGGCTAAGAGGGTGTAGACAGACGCGGGCCCATGTCTACGGGGGTGGTAAATGGGGTGAGGGAGGTCCAGTATCACACAGTACAGGAAATATAAAGGCGAGGGGTGTAATCACGAGGAGTGCTCTCCCGAAACTGTAGTAGTGTTCTTGTAAAAGAATAGAAATTGTGCGACACTAACAAAAAAGTTTTATTTTCATAATAATTTATAATGAAGTGATACGAAGCGAATGGCGATTTAATTAATACAGAAAAATCTGAAACTATAAAAAGCAAACTAAACCAAAAATTATATAGTTTTATTTTTAAATAACAGAAGCAAAAATTTTACGTAATTAAAAAAAATGTAAATGATGTACCTATTGTGTTCGTTAAGAGTCATAATTTCAAGTACCTATATCACATTTCTTCAAACCAATATTTAATACGTATACCGCCATCTGTTATCAAATCGAAAATTAATTCTCTTGCATGAAAAACCAAGTTGTAAAATTTCGGTCTAACATACGAGGATTTGTTACTTTTTTTATTCATAGATGTCACTAAACCGAAAATGTATATATACAGCATGTATGATTAAGCCTATCACACCCGAAACCACAATGATCGGTATGAGCAAGATGACATATAGGCATATACAGGGTGTTCTTTAAACCCTGTCACATCCGAAACGACGATGATCAGTATGGGCAAGAAGACATATTAGCATATTTAAAACAATATTTAGAATGCAGAATTTTTTTTAAGGTAAAATATTTAAAAAAACAAATGGTTGCTTACTTCTGCAGGGAAGAAGCAAGAGAGGGCGTGTTTGGCGGTGTATCAGACTTCCCCTCCCCTTTCCTCGCTTCTCTTGCAGAAGTAAGCAACCATTTGTTTTTTTAAATATTTTATTTTTGTAAATTTTATTCGTTCTAAAAATGTATTTTAATGAGCCAATATGTCTTCTCGGTCGTACTGATCACCGTGGCTTCGGATGTGACAGGGTTTAAATAACACCCTGTATATATATTTTAAAATTTAAAAACGTTTAAACTTTAAAAAAAAACAACAAAAAAACCAAATGTTTGCTTACTTGTGCAGAGCGCAGAATTAGCTACCCTCTCCGCATTCTCACAGCAACCATTATGTTTTAAAATGTTTTTTTTTTTGTTTTAAATGATTCTATTTTTTTTTTATACGCTAATAAATCTTCGTGCTGGCCTGTAATGATCTGGGCATTAGCTAACCATGCAAAACCAACTGCTTTTGTCATAGTTTCTAGTGCTAAAATTGTTTGACTGGGCACATGTAGCAATTCTTATTATTTTGTGTTTTATTTAACCAATGGTCATTTACTGGGGGGTGGTCATTTACTGGTGCTTTGACACTAATTCATTGATAAAAATGTCAATGTCAATGTTTTCTTTTTCGGGTAAACTTTTTATTTGCTTTTGTATTTTATCTCAATTAAATTTTCTAACTTAAATTAATTAATTTTTGCTTTGCATATATTTTTTATTTTTTCAGTTTCATATTTTCTACTTACTCAAAAAAAAAACAGAATGTAACTTTCAAAGTTAATTTTATATGTTTTTTTATGTATTTATAAATGTATCTACATCTTAGATTTCATAATGCATTCAAGATTTAGTATACCCCACGCACAAGCCATGCCTATTTGGGATTTTTTTGTTTTTATATATAAAGTGATATATTATGTCATAAAAATGTAACCAATGTAAACAAAAAAATGTAAATGAATAAAGAAATGGTGATATAATTCCATTCGATCGAATTAATAAGTTGGTATGTTGATTTCAGGAAAATGTCAATAAAATTAACTGTTTTATCAATTGCGTAATATTTCATTTATACTAGGAAACTTATACAACAGGAAAAATAATAATTTCATGCCAATATAAAACGCGTGTACCGGTGACGCGGAGGAATTTGCTGATGAGGAAATGAAGTAAAACAGTGGCAGAGCGCTTTAGCGATCGTCAATTACTAAATAATAATAATCAATCAATCTTGACAGCAGATTGACTTTTCTTGCTCGAGAGAACACTTTTATATTCCGGGTGGATATCTTAGACAACGTCAGCACAGACTGCTCTACCTCCCGGCTTCCAGGGGTGCGATTCTGAACGCTGTCGCGGAGGTAGAGGGCGCCTTGTCAGCGCGTAATTAGAAGGTAAATTATGTGCAAGCGAAGCGTTTCTATCTTCGCGAGAGCGTTCAGAAGATCATGCCGATTGGAAGAGCAGTCAGGCAACTAAAAATATCACTTTGGAGGTTTACATATTTCATATCAGATAAGGTATATTTAAGGGAAAAATACTTTTGTTATTGGAGAGTATTTATATCTTAATTGAGATATTGTTCAAGGGTTTCTGGCCTGATAAAACACACATAAAAACATATATTTTGTTTTTATCAAATAAATATTAATATGAATTTAAATGTAAATTTGTCGTCAAAATGACAGCACTAGAGTATTGTCAAAAGATCGGCAAAATACCAATGTATCAAATTTACGTATTAATCCCCGCAGTTAGTACACGCAAATTGAAGCCTAAAATATGATTAAAATGTAACACGTCTTTCCATTATCCGTGTCCTATTTTTCTTCCAGATTGTCTAGCAATCAAAGCACATTGTGACAATTAATAAACTTACCCAGTATCGCGCGTAGGTGCCCTTCCAGAGTCTGGAGAACTGTCATCTTGATCTCCTTCACTGTCTTCCCGAGGAACTGCTCCGAGGCAGTTCCCAGGAGTTCGTCCGCTTTCATGATCTTACACTGCGCTACTCCCGTCACCGTCAGGGGAACACCTTGCGCTGTCTCAACGCTCTCGCACATGGGGTTTAGAGTCATCACCTGGAGAAGGAATGTAGAAACTTACTTCATTTAAGCAGGGTCATTTATTTTAGATTCTAATTAGTCAACTGTCAAATAAACGAATACTTATACTACAGACGATGCAAATACCGAATTTGCTAATTAAATTCATAAAATATTCGACATCACACCTAAATCAATGCTCAAAGTGAAAACAGACTAGAAGAAAAGGGAAAGAACAACTACTACTACCATCACGCCATTTCCCCGTAGGGGTAGGCAGAGAGAATGGACCGCCACACACGTCTATCCTGGCATACAATCCTAGCCTCTTCCACATTCATACATCTTGTCATACATGCCCTTCGGTTCTGTCTGCTTTTGACATGACTAGACTTAAGATTTTGTTTATCTGATCATGCCACGTCTTCCTTGGTCGTCCTCGTCTAACGTTGCCGTTCATTTTTGCCATATATACTTGTTTTACCATTCTCTCGTCGTCCATTCGTTCTACGTGACCAAACCATCTCAGAGACCCCTTCTTAATCTTATCAATTATACTTGTCTCAGATTTACACTCTCGCCTGATTTCATCATTGTAACCCTGTCATACATTGATTTCCCACACATTCGTCTGAAAGATCGCATTTCAACCGCGTTCACTCGGCTTTCATCCTTCCTCTGCCAGTTCCATGTTTCACTTCCATACATAAGTGTTGGGACTAAAACTCTAGAAAGAACAAACAAAACAATAAAATAATACGATGGTCAAAATGATTGGTTTCATGAAGAATGCGAACTCAATAACAATTGAAGAACAAAGGAAAGATAAAAAATATGATATGAATACCAAAGTTTTATCTGTTATATTAAATCTAACGACAAAACGTGCATAGGTACTACAAGATTTGGAAGGAATATTTTATGGAGAATTAGACGATAAATACAAATTGAAGAGGACATAAAACATACTGCGGATAGTTTGGATCTATTTTTCTGTGCATATCGGCAGTTTAGTAGTCATTTGCTTTCTACGCATTAACTTCTAATACATATTTACAATTTGCATTACGTGTTGGGTTAAACAGCCCGTCAAGTAAATAAATAAACACTACAAAATTAGAAAAGTCCAACTTAAATATAGCTGAAGAAGAATAGAATGAATAGAAGCTGGAGCAAGAATTTTCCAGATATATGATATTATGTTATACATCTCACGACCAGAACAATCAAATTCAGCATTACCTCCGCGTCACCACTAACAAAAACATAGCCACTGTAGACAAATAAGGTTTACTTCTAACACAAAGAAAGGATTTCAACTTTGACAAACCTCGAGAGATAGTCTCTGGACATCTGTGACGAGCCACCATGCCCACGCCCATCCTCCAACAATGGTCTCCTTTTTCGTAGATCCACAACATCCACCTGAAATAGAAAACACAATGGTATTAAAGATAAATAAATAATTAAAGTACAAGTTACAACATAGAAAAAGTAATATAACCAACGAAAAAGCTAAACAAGAAGATGCTGAATGATGAAAACAACAACTCATGAACAAATCTTCCTCAGTAATTAATATTATGTACGAACATTATTTTTAGGCATTTTCTTTATTTTATAATTGAAAAAATCCGCTAGAGTTACACAAACGTTAGTATAGTCAATTATGACAATAATTAGGACACTAGTCCTTTTTAATGTTGATATTAAATTTGTATACGGTAAGTCAATAAGGTGTTAAAATACATTGTGAAGTATTTTTGAATGTCATGCAATTAACCTTGCTTTTTTGATGTGGTAATGTTGTCTGGTATTAGATTCGTCTACGGTAGCATTTTCAATGTAATTTTGTGAACAATTTTTATCGTCTCAACTTTCGTCAAGTTGTTTATATCAAACTAGCCTTTTTTGTAAAATTCAGTCTTAGGGGTCAAGATAGGTAAATTGTAGATTAGTTACATGATTTTTTTTGTCTTTGTATGTCTTGTTATGTCTTATTATGCCTGTCTTATTACTGGTTAAAGACAATCGCGGAGCTCAGTTTGTTTTCAACATACGCTTTTCACGTCATGATTTTATCCCTTTTGTATATCGGTTTTAGGTCCGAGGATTAAATACGTAGTTTTTGTTTATTTTGGGGTTCGAACTGTCAGTGGGGTCGCTAGAAGGTGTAATTCTATTAAATGCTGCGAACGCTTAGTCGCATTCCGCCGGTAATACTACTGACTAATCTAACTCGTTAGCGCCCACGTCACGAACCCTGGGCAATGGGATCACACTCATAACGGTGTGATCACAGCAGATAATGAGAAGATGAAAGAAGAGTTTCTGGCGCCTCCAAACCGGAACCAACCAGCTAAAAGAAGGTAAACCCGACAGAAAAATCTACCAGAGAAGCCAACGGAAAACCACTCTGGTCATCATTTCCCAGGAATCACTATGGCGAGTACATCAATAAGCCGGTCGTCCTGGCTGCGGAATATGAGAGTAGCGCAGGACAGAAATGCTTTCGCTGCAGTGATCGCCAACGTCGGGGGGACCCGACAAGGCAACGGAAGGAGAATTAGTTTTTGTAAAAAACAATTTAGACAAACTCAAAATATTGATACAATAATCCAAAACGACAAGAACAATAGATTTATCTTCATGAACAGAATTAAACGCAAAGTCAAAACAATATTTTGCCGAATGAGGGTACTGAATTTTGTCCATATAAACTACCGTATGTGAAAGAGAAGCGATTTATGATAATTACAATGAAGCTAGTAATTACTTTAGGTAAAGTTGTTTGGGTATTATAATTTAGTAGGTAGTATCTAGTCTCTACAACCGGTTTAACCTTCCGTTACAGACAGCGTTAGCGCAGGGGCAATGATTTTATTCTTAGACAGTTCGCTGTTGCATTTAAAAATGCTAATGAAATCAGTTTTTTTATTATTAAAAAACATATTATGATACATGAAATAGATTTACTCCCAGGAGCCATATAAAAAACTCATTTGGGACCGTACATAAAAAGAAAACATTTTTGTGACAATACGTGAAATCAGTACAATCCAAAACAGTAAGAAAACATAAAACACAGTATTATACAATATCTAAATAAATTACATTAATAACTATCACTGTTGTGTTAGTTATTAATGTAACTTATCACATGTTAAATACTTAGGACTAACAATAGACAGACAATTGACATGGACAATTCATATCAACAATTTAATTAGCAAAGTGGCAACTTCGAGTTTGACTTGACTTTATCGAGTCTATTTTTTAAAATCAAAAACTTTGTTCCAATAAAGGAAAAAATTTTAATGTATGAAGCATATGTTAAAACTAAAATATGTTAAATGCAACTACTATGGGGAACAGGATATCAAAATGACATAAACAGACTACAAAGACAGCAAAATAAAATATAAAAGTTAGTATATGACCTTCCCTATCTAACAGCAACTAAAGAACTTTTTGAACAAACTAAACAATTAAACGTAACTGAACTCTTTAAACTAGAATCTTTAAAATTTATTCATAAATTAGCCACTGATGTAATTGTAGACGAAGAATTAAAACTTGAAAAAAATTGTAGCAAACATGAACACAATACAAGAATATCGGAAAAATATCATATACAATCTTTTAAAACGAGAAAAGGACAATCGAGACTAATGAACCAGGGACTGAAATTATACAATAAACTACCAGACAAAACTAAACAAAAGACTCAGGCAACCTTTACAAAAGATGTTAAAAATATTATTATTAACAGTAGAATGTGAATTTTAAAAGTGAAAACATTTTGTTAAATGTATGTAACCCGTAAGGGTTTATCAATAAAATTTAAATAAAAAAAAATTAAAAAAAAAATAAAAAAAACTATCAAAAAGATTTAAGTAATATTTTTTAATCGCGACACTATTAGATTTGCTATTCAACTTTCCGTTTTATAGTTCGTCAGGCAGTTTACTGTTTAAATTGAAAAAGGCCAATATTTTTTACAGACTTTTCGCCGAACTTCGTTGAGCGAAATTTAGACACGTGAAGATTTTTGAGTTTCGTGTATTTTGGTTGTGAATATCATGAATCAATGTGAATTTTAAATTAGTGTAAGCAAAAAAGTTTGCTGTAACTATTTTCATAATGGTAAGCAGTTTGAATGATGGTATCCGGGTAGCCATGTTTCTCAACGTTTAGTTTATTTTTACAGCAACGGGATTATACTTTTAAATGTCACCACAACTCACCGACGTAAGCTCGTGACGCCACGTCAAAATAAAAGCGATGCTATGAGGTGTGTTCAGCTATGCCAACATTATCAGCGACTTCTCTGATTGTGATTCGGCGATTGTTCATAACCAATTTTTTAAACTTTTTCCACGTTTCCATCGGTTGTTGATGTGCTGGGGCGTCCGGGCCGTTCGTCATCTTCAACGTCTTAACGGCCATCTCGGAAACGCTTATACCACTCGTAAACTCTTGTTTTACTCAACATTTTACTTACTTTTTTACACTTTATTTCATTTTTTACACACAATTTTATACGACTTCTTTGATCCATTTTTTTTAACAAACGAAAATCGCTGAGCTCATAAAACCACGTGTAACCTTAGAAGCGGCTGCCACAGACAAAGTAAACAATGAAAACAGCTGAAAAATTTAGAATACTTCAGGGGCACGTATACCAACATAATAAAAAATGTCGAAGGACTCTCCAAACCCGCGAAATTTAAAAATTCCCGTTATTTTCTGAACACACCTCGTATACATGTATAATATTTATTTTTTAAATTCGGTAAGAATATATTTTTTGAAGCCACTGAAGTTCCTCATTTTGCACGATTTCATTAATAATAATAATTAATAAATTTTAAGATCAAGGAACTCGTCGCAGTACAGTGATGACATTCGGTAGCCGAGATTGGAAATTTGGCGTAGGAAATTGCATTAGTCACCCGTTAGAAGTTTCTCATTAGAAATTATTGAATAGAAATCCACCGCCAAGTTCATCTGCCAATTGTTTGATCTGACATAAAATGAAACAGTTGATTTTTAATTCTCGATTTCTTAACTACAACAATAAAATTAAAGGAACAGCCAGTGACACTAAACAAAATCACATATTCTCTAGAATGAGAATTTTTAATTACAAGAATGAGAGGCGAGTGGAGACAAATTCATCTCGTGGCGTAATGGGTGGCCATTCACCTACAAGGCAGGGTGGACGTGAAATATTGGATTTATAGGTGGTGCTACATGCAAGATTATACTGATCATCTCACCTTCAGATACAAACACGCATACATATGCCCTCGTACAAAGTGTATTGTCGTATGGTATCTTAGGATAGGGAGGTGCATCATTGTCTTGTCTCGACCCTCCCGTTAAGAGACAAAAGTCTGATCTTAGAGTTAGAAATTTAAAAAAACATATCGCTATCCTTTAGAGTAACTCTTTAAGGAGTTTGATGTTTTAGACGTTCGGCAATTGTATGTCAAAACAATATTAATTCATCATCATGACATTGAGATATACTATACAGGGTGTTCTTTAAACCCTGTCACATCCGAAACCACGATGATCAGTATGAGCAAGAAGACATATTGGCACATTAAAATAATTTTTCTAGAACGAATAAATTTTTAAAAAATAAAATATTGAAAATAACAAATGTTTGCTAAGAAATGAGGGGAGAGAGGAGGGAATCTGACACACCGTTAACCGCGCGGTCGCAGCACCCTCGTTTCTCCCCTGCAGAAGTAAGCAACCATTTGTTCTTTTCAATATTTCATTTTTACAAATTTTCTTCGTTCTAAATATTTTTTTTAAAATACCAATATGTCTTCTTGCCCATACTGATCATCGTGGTTTCGGATGTAACAGGGTTTAAAGAACACCCTGTGTAGAGATACCACTCCATACAAATCCGAGCTTAAAAGCCGCCGATTGACCAGCGGAGATAGCAAATATCGTCACGTCGACTTTGACAAGCAAAACAAGTAGTACAGTAAAAAGCACAGACCGTTTACAGCGGTCTACGGTAAGTTCCATTCAGTATATCACTCCCTTTCGCATACATGACACTTTTGTTTGTCATTTTGCTTTACGCCTGACTAACTGAGCAGGACAGAGACAGGAGATAATTCGCGGATTGCAACATATAAATAAGATGTTTTTTGACATTAAAATAGCTATTTTAAACAAGTATTGATTAAGATAAAAGAACGTTACTTGCCGGTGAAAGGTTTACCGTCGCTTTTCCAGATCGATTTGTGCAGTATCTTAGCGTACATATAGGCATTTTAGTAATTTCGAGGAGAAAAGTAGCAGGCGAACGCTCGCAACAGACGAAAGTCCGTTATATCAAACATAGGCCAATTGGCCGCAGGTTGTGGGAACATATTTCGAACGCTTATGTTAACTCTAGTTATATACCCCAATACATCATAATAACAAAATTGACCACGTCTTAACAGCACACAATATATCAACTCGTAGTGTGACGTCACGGAAACACATTGTACCGCGGACGAGACCTTCTTTCGGACAGAGATCTTTTAGCTTTATGGCTCCTAGAATTTAAAATAAGGTTAAATATATTTTATTCACCCGACCCGATGTTACAACCGTACAAAAAAAATAATAGCCCAGTGGCTTGTTAAGTTAGGAAGGAAAGAATCTGAAAGCCTATTAAACTACATCGCAAGGTAAGTAAAATTATCCACGACAACTAAAAAACTATACAATAAAAAACAAGAAGGATAAAATTGATATATTTATATACGTATATGTAAGAGGATGTATGTATGTGAGCGTGTGTGTGTATAAATGTATTTTTTTAATTTATTTATCAAAAGCACACAAAAAATTCAATACAAATTATCAAGTCCGACTGAACTGCATAAAATGCAGTTCGTCAGCAGGTGCTTATAGTTAATTTATTATATAAATAAAACACGAGTGATACTTTAATCCACAAATTTGGAATATCCCGTGACCGGTTTCATCGCTTTCGCGACATCTTCGAGACTGGTATCTTTATAAAAGAGTTAAATGTATTTATACAAAACAGAGGTAAGGATAGATAATTCAAAGTTATATGTAAGTAAATTAAATAAAGTTATTTTTATCTTAAGGATCATTAGAATTATCTATCCTTACCTCTGTTTCATTTGAATTATCTATCCTTACCTCTGTTTTGTCTAAATACATTTCACTCTTTAAGTTATATGTAAGTAAATTAAATAAAGTCATTTTATCTTAAGGATCATTAGAATTATCTATCCTTACCTCTGTTTCATTTGAATTATCTATCATTTCATTCATTATCTATCATTCATTCATTTGAATTATCTATCCTTACCTCTGTTTTGTATAAATACATTTCACTCTTTAATAAAGATACCAGTCTCGAAGATGTCGCGAAAGCGATGAAACCGGTCACTGGATATTCCAAATTTGTGGATTAAAGTATCACTCGTGTTTTATTTATATAATAAATTACAATGAACTTCCATCAAGAATGTTCACTTACAAACTTAAATGCTTATAGTTAAGTTCTAATATATAAACATAATCTTATCTTTTAAATTCTATAACGTATTTTTAAGAGTTTTTACTCTTGAAAAAAAAAGTATTCCCATGTACATCGAAAATAAAAAAAATAAAAAATAAAAACACAAAAAAAAATCAATATAAAAAACCACGTATTTGTATGTGGGTATATGTATATTTATGTGTATTTATATGTATGTATAAATGCATGTATACATGTGTGTGTAAGTGTATGTATGCAAGTGTGAGTATGTATGTTTATACGTGTGCCTACGTGTGTGTGTATGTATATGGAGATACGTAAATAAACATACATTCCTTTTTTTAATAATAAAAAAAAAACAAAATATGCCGCATTTGGAGTAATAATGCAGCGCCTTATGCACCACTGGATGTGGAAATGAAAATGATGATAATAATTAATTTATAAGCACGATTTGTAGTTTTAATCATTGTTGTAAATTTTATGGTAGAACGTCATCATTATTCGTAAGGAAAGTCGTAAGTGTGCAATGAAAGTGTAAAAATGACTTGAAAGAATAATAATTAGACAAATTAAGAACACCAATAACATTAAATTACAATGTAATTATAAGTGAAACAAGTCCGCCTTTTTATTAAACGCTGACTCCAAAAAAGTTTATCGGTTTATATCATTCGAATATTTAAGTAGAAATTTCATTTATTGGTACTAATACTACCATCACGCCATTTCCCCGTAGAGGTAGGCAGAGAGAATGGACCGCCACACACGTCTATCCTGGCATACATTTCTAGCTTCTTCCAAATTCACACATCTTGTCAAACATGCCCTTCGGTTCTGCCTGCTTTTGACATGAGACCAGACTTAAGATTTTGGTTCATCTGATCATGCCACGTCTTCGTCTTACGTTACCGTTCATTTTTGCCAGATATACTTGTTTTACCATTCTTTCGTCGTCCATTCGTTCTAGATCACCAAACCATCTCAAAGACCTTTTCTTAATCTTATCAATTATACCCGACTCAGATTTACACTCTCGCCTGATTTCATCATTTGCAACCCTGTCATACATCGATTTCCATATAAAAGGTCGCATTTCAAACGCATTCACTCGGCTTTCATCCTTCCTCTGCCAGTTTAGCTTCGATTGACATATTTTTATAAGCAATTACTGTGCTTATTGCGCCGTTCATTTTGTTGCCCGCTTTCACTCTCCTTTCAACTTTAGGAATTTTATATGAAAACAAAAATGACATTGAAACGACTAAAACCATCAACATTGACGTGCAAAAACTATTAGAATGGACAAACAAAAACTTATTTACACTAAATGCCTAGAAATGCAATATAATACATTTCGAAACACAAAAGAAGAACCATAACATGAACATAAAAATAAACAACGAAACTCTTAAAGAACTAGAACATGTGACTTACCTAGGACTCACAATGGACCGACAATTAAAATGGACCAAACACATAGACGGATTCACTAAAGTAATGGCATCACTACATAGCCTCTTCTACAAAATTAAAGATTTTATACCGAGAAAGGAAAAAATTATGATGTACGAAGCCTATGTCAAAAGTAAATTGAGTTACATGATCGCCTTATGGGGAACTGGTAACAAGACAGACATAACAAGAATACAAAGACAACAAAATAAAATTCTTAAACTAACATGCAACCTACCCCACCTGACCTCTACGACTGAACTGTACAAAAAAACACACCAGTTTGACATAAACTACTTGACTAAAATTGAGACCTTAAAAATTGTGCACAAAATAGCACTGGGAAACATACAAGACGACGACATAATATTAGTCAAAAATGCTGACATACACAAATATAACACCAGACAACAACAACACTATCATATTGAAAAAGCAAAGACAAACACAGGACAGTCAAAAATGCTACATAATGGACTTAAACACTACAACGACCTACCTTACTACTTGAAAATTTTTACTGGAGACAAATTTAAAATCAATCTGAAAAAGCACATGATGACTGAACTAACTAGACTAGACGAGACATAAAATGACTAGACAATATTAAATTTCTAATGTAACCCTAACGGGTTTTTTAAAATTGTAAGTAAATAAAAAAAAAAAAAACATCTTTTTCTACTCTTCCGTCTCTCGAAAACATGCTTCCCAGATACATCAATTCTTCTACTTGTTCGAGACATTTATTGTTTACATTTATTATGCAGTCAGTAACCTCACTTCTTCTTTATTTATATTCCTTTGCAAGATTTTTGTTGTTTTTTCAAAATATCTGCAAGCCGTTATCTGTTTAGAGGTCGCATTTTGACAGTAATTGGCCAACTTTCATACTTTTTTATCCAACTTTTTATCCACTTCACTTTAATAGATGATAATAATTTATTAAGAATTAATAATTCTTGTACGATTTGAGCAGAAATAAAAATACATCATGATCCGTGTAGGACTTTTGACATAATGAACAGAATATTTTAATGGTTTATTTAATAATATACACGTACGCAGTGATAGAACACAAAAACTTAAAAATAATGTTAACAGTAAAAAAAAGTTTTACGGCACATAAGTACTCTAACACAGCAGTTACATATAAAGAATACGCTGAGATATAAATTATAAATAATAATAATAAAAAAATATTCAAAAAATTATACAATGTGTGCATACAACATTTTAAAAAGAAATAGTTTTTTTTTACAAAAAAAGGTCCAAAATATAATAATCATCATGGTGCATAGGGCACTGCATTGGTGCATTGGTGCATCTCAGCGCATCTTAATATATTTTGTTACATGAAGGTAAGATGATCATTAGTCAGTCTTACGTTTCAGGTGTCAGTCCAGAGACTAATAAATACTAAATAATTAAAATTGTACAAAGAATAATTACTAAAGTAATTTCAAAGAAACCCTCATCTTTTAATACGGAAAGTCTTTATAAAATATTCAAGGTTCATATAGTAGACCCTCTTTATAAAATAAATTATATTATGCAAATTTATAAAGAAGAAAAAATAAAAGAATTTGAGATGAATAAGTCACTCAGATACCAACATAATATTAAAATTCCTAAATTCCATACAAGTCATGGTTAAAATAGCTTTGTCTTCAAAAGTGTAAAAAATTATAATAATCTTCCCAATGAACTAAAAACTATTAAACACAATATATCAATAAATAAATTTGAGGTTAATCCAAAGAAATTTTTTGAACACGTGTAAAAACAATATTAAATTTTAATTAGTATGAATGTATTATTGTTTTATATTTTTTCTTTATATATCCTATGTTTTTATTTTTCTTTTCGTGTACTCGTATTTAAATATATATAAACTCCTATAAATAAACAACTAAAACAGTGTAAGTCACTCTCCAAGCACAAGAGTTAGTCTCTTTTTTGGAGAGTTACAGTGATAACATTTACTAGATGTGTAAAAGTAGATATGTTTAGAATTTTACAAAAACATGTACTTTTTATGAAATTTATTAATAATAAAATAAAATTAAAATAAATAACAATCTTAAAATAACAGTGTCATATGAAAATAACCATGATTTAGTTTTAAACAGAGCAGCATAATAATAATAATTTAAAAATACTCAATGCTATAAGTGATGTCCCATCTCTGTTGCAATCAATTTCTTTTCATGTTCCCAACCGTGTCACCAGAAGTCAAAATCTGCTATTCATAAAAGAGCAACTTTGGTTTTTATGCCCCAATGTCCAGAATGTGTAGATTAGTCAATTCATCACACGACTTGGAATTCTTTGGGATAGATCTTCCGGCTTTTCGTAGATCTCTTCGCAACTGAACAGTGTGGGATGATGTTGGATTGGCATGGTTTAGCTCGAAGTTATAGGTCTTTCATTTTTATGAATAAATGGTGTACAATTATTGTTTTGCCCTTGTTTGTCTTTGCTAAATAGTTTTATGTTCTTTTTGTTCAGTTTCTTGCATTTATGTTTCTTCATGTAACTGTTGTAATTGGCTGAGGCCGTATAAGATTTTCAAACAAAAAAATTGGTTACATCATTGAATTATTTCGGTAGGAAGTCAGGTAAGGCAGAAAAATACCAATTGAAAGTGAATTACAATTATTTACAAGTCGTGAGCAAGATCGTTCAAAATGCGTCAGGTTTTTTTTACACAGGGGGAAGGGTGCCGAGCAAGGAAGAGAGGAGCCGACGAGAGCAACGGGCGGAGTGAAAACGGTTCTTCGTTCTAGCGACGGCGGTCAAGGCCCCAGATCTGGGTCAACCGACGATCAGTGGAGCCGTGAGCCGCGAGACTGTTGCACCGAGAACCGCCTCACCTGTGCCGTTACGACCGCGAGTCAAAAATTTCAACCTCTTCGAACTTCTGATTTCCTGTGCTCCGTACCGGATCGCGAGGATTATTAAAATTCTGCACAAGGCAGAACGATCATTCCAACGCTTCAGATAAGGATGCTTAAAAAACAATCAGATTGTGTGATAGCAATTTCGATGTTAAAAACGATTTAAAATTTGAAATTAATACGTTTTGCGCAGAATCTAAACAGTGAATAAAACAAAGCTAAAATGACAGTTACATAGTTATTGATTTTATAATGTAAAAAAGTGGGTTTGAAGCAATTCATTAAAACTCGTGCAAAAATTGTATGTTAAAAATTCTAGGAATTAATCGCATCGTTTATGTCTGCAATATTTAGGTAAAATATGAGAATTTTTAGTAATTTTGTGAATATATTACTACTATGCGAATTTTTTTATGTAACTTTTTTTATATAACAGTAAAATGAAGAGTTGACAGAAATTTGATTACGAGCGAAAAAAAAATTTAATGTTGAAGAATTCTTTAAAATTATTTTGATAATAAATCTTTGTATTATTTTAAGAGCGTTTAATAGGTTTAATAAACAATATTTCGAGTTTGTCCAAATATTTAAAGACTGGATATAGAGTTTATATTAGAAGCACTAACTTTGTGGTTATTCATTATAATAAAATAAAAAAAACAACTTTGTTTTTAACCACTAATTTTTATTTTTCACCGACCCGTTTCAAAGCAAACAAGCTTCTTTGTCAAGGTTTACGTAACTAATGAATTGATTCCTTTTTTAGTATTTAGTGAACTTGATAGAAATAAAATAAAAAGGAATCAATTCATTAATTACGTAAACCTTGACAAAGAAGCTTGTTTGCTTTGAAACCGGTCGGTGAAAAATAAAAATTAGTGGTTAAAAACAAAGTTGTTTTATTTATTTTATTACAATGACTGGATTTCACGTCCTAGGGAGTTAGTTATTGATTCAAAAAATTACAACATTACCATAATAAAAGTTCAAAATTATTTTCAAGTGTTGCCTTTTTTGTAGGTGACATATTTCAGTCAGATGTTTCTCATCCGCATCATTAAAGGTTTCAGATCTTTAAATCCAAAAATGTCAAGGGGTGATGGAATATAGACGTTCAAAGATAAGCAGAGTGGAGAATATAACACAGTCTATAAAGTGGCCAATTAAACCAACCAGTGACAGGTAAGCACTGTAAATGCCTAGACTTGTATATTATCTTCTTCAAAATTATCTTCATCTCTGTTGTAATATATTAATCGGTTTATTAAACATTCGAACGCACTGTACCATGACAATTTTTTTTTCTATTGACTGAAATAAATTTCATCAACATCATTCCCTTTCCGCACCTAATGGTGCATACGGCACTGCATTGGTACACCAAACGCAGCGTATCTTGATTATTCTTGTTACATGAAGGTAAGATGCTCAGTCTTACGCTTGAGGTACAAGTCCAGGGACTATGAAATATTCTGGTGTAAAACCCTTTTTAATATTATTTCATCTCAACCGTTTTGGGAATCGGACCCGAGACCCATCGCATGGTAGGCAAATGCGCTGACCATTACACCACGAGGCCGACACAAATATAAAAAATCACAAATATGTAATTATAAAAAGCATGACAGTTAAAATAGAGATTGACGCAAAAAAAATGTAAATATCAAAAAATCGAAATGAAAAATTCACAAGTATAATACTTTCAGTATCGTCTTTATTGTTTAGGATAGGAGAAATCAACAGATTCGCTAATGGAGAAATACACCTCAGTTATGAGAACAATTTACCTGATATACACGTCAAGGAGAGAGTGCTGACAATGTGTTTGGTTAGAGAGCGAACCTGATATTATTTATATTTTGCAAACATGGCACTTATGGATATACCAAAGCAAGATTAAACACAATTATAATAATATAGTTAATTGAATTGGCATTTACTTCGTAACACTTCATTATAAATTATTATGAAAATAAAACTTTGTTATAAGTGTTGCATAATTTTATTTTCATACTAATTTACCCATAGAATTAAAAAAGTCCAGAAACCGCATACGCGCATCAAACTGAATCCGACTAAACTGCTCACAAACGAGTAGTTTTACGTTTTGACCATTAGGTGCTCTGTAAACGTCGCTTAGTACGCAACTGCCGATTTAAATTCAGTTATGCCGTGGTGTGTCGTTTGCAAGTGTCAAAATACTGCTGGGATAAAAATGAAATACGGTAGGATCACATGTCATGTGTCAGAAGCAAATTCACAAGTAATATTATTTAAGAATTCAATTATTTTACCATCTGCATCTGTCAGATTGTTGAATAAAATTACGTAGATATTTTGTAAGTATTGCCAGGGTAGACGAATTTTAACCCGGCTTTCTATTAATAAGCCGTAGTGTAATATTTAACGACATTAATTTACTTAATAACTAAATGATAATTTAATGTTTTTTTAAGGTTTGCCTAATCAAAGAACCTGATTTTTTGTACGTACCTGTGAAAGTACCTGAGTCCAGTCAGTAAAATATTTCTTGTTGTAAAATATAACATAACACAAAATTATCTTATATTTGTGTATATTGTTCACGGTCTGGCAACATAACGGGGCCACTTCACGCATGCTCGCAGGTGGGATATCGGGTAGAGGGGGAACTTTTGGACACAGTACGATGTATACAAACTTGGTTCTACGAGCCTTCCGGTATATTCAAATTCTTTAGCATTATTACATGTTATGGAAAATACTTTAAAAAGCGGTATTATAATGGTACAAATTAGACAATTAACAGGACAGAATGTAATAAACACCAAAATTAAGAAAACTGACTTGAATTTTTTAAGCAATTCGTGATATAATTGATTGGTCATTACCTAAAATAATAAAAGAAGATGATTATAGAAATTAAGGGCCAGGAAGCTAAAGCTTCTTTGTGCCAGCTTTGAGTGAGTGATCGGACCAGTGTAATTTATTATTCCCGCAGATCGGATCTGTATATTTTATTGTGACCTTATTTGTCTTTAGATTTCTAGAAGTTCACAAGTGCCTCTTTAACAAATAGCTGCCGCAAGTCAAGAACTTTACCGCTTTCAAATTTTATTATCCTAAGTATGACTTTTTGTACTATAAAAACTGGATCAAATATGCTAGCAGCGCTGCCTCCCCATCCAATGATACCATACGTTGCCGTTGATTGAAAAAAATAAAAGTAAACACTTTTAAGTAACGACTAATCAATCAACCACGAAGCGCTTTAGGTTCTATAATCATCTTCCGGCGGTCATAAAAAGTTCTACAAGCGCAGACGTATTTAAGAGAAGTGATGTAGTGAAAGTTTTCTCTTACGCATTAATTCATCAAATGAAATAATTTATCTCACTTTGTATCTCTTTTTGCTTTCCTCCCTTCCTTATACGTATCCTTATTTTAACTTTATATATTTTGATGCTAAGGTATCCTATCTCCAGGGGTTGTACCCACGTGGCCACGATAGTTCGCAACGTTTTCAATTCTGAAGTTCTAAGGAGATGTTTCGTTCGAATAGTAGCGGCTCTTCCTTTGATTCCGTCAATAACATTCGAAACATTGTTGATAAAATCAATGAGGAAGTTCAGTGGTTTTTTTAATTTTTTTTATTTGTTAATAAACTGTTAAACTAAGTCAAAAATATTTTTTTTAAATTTTTATATATCGCATTATCGGCGCTACGATTTTTCAAAGTTTTGTATTTCTGAAATAACTCCGCGTGTAACGTCAGAGGTTCATTTCCGCTTATTCTCATTCAGTTCTTCCCATTGGTCCAGAAGCGACAAGCAGACCGGAAATCTTCCAAAGCTCTCAGATCATAGGTTTTATTTATTTATTTATTTATTTACGGACAAAGTCCATTATAAACATTACAATTAAAAGAAATTTTTACAAAGGAATAAAAAAATATAAGGAACAGAAATAAGCAGCAAAGACAGATGATAGATTTTTTAGATTAAGTAAAAAGTATAGGCTAACTATACAGATTCTTTAGCTGATTTGTAAAGAAAGACATCCTTACACCATAATAATCAAGATCTTGATGATCGTTCACCCGCCTGATCATTCTGGGCAAAGGCGACTGTGCACCATAATTGGTCCTGTAGTGACCGAGGAAAAGCATTTCATTATTTCTAGTCTACGGGTGGGAACGTTAAAAAGAATCTTTTGCAAAATTTCAGGGTCATCAATGAGACAGTTCATAATTTTATACATGCAGATTATATCTGCAATGCATCTGCGTTTTTCAAGACTTGATATGCTTAAAAACCTCTCCATATCAGAATATGAATAGTCTCCTTTTTCCAATCCCATCTTCCATGCAATTTTTCTTATAAAACGATGTTGAACTGATTCAAGGCGCTTGATATGATTTACATGAACCAGTGACGTCATTTAAAGTAGTGCGTTTTTATCAAAATATTTTTTATTATTTTTTCTGTACATTTTCAAGAAACTTTGAGGTACAATTTAATGTTCTAATTTTTACCCCGCGTAAGAAAACATTTTTTGTATCCAATTTCCCGTAGGGCTGAAGTTCCTCATTGGTTCAATAAAAATAATACAAATTCAAATGGAAAGCAATGAAATTATCAAAATCAATTCGAAAAAAAATGTTCATGATAAATTTTGATTCAAAATGTAATGTTATTAAATGTTTGTAATTAGTTCTTTAGATGTTATTTTTTATTTATATATTGAAAGAAAACAACACTTCCGTTCCAAGCAAGAATGCAACAAAAAACATTTTTAAAGTTTTGAGGAAATTGAGGTTTTACGTATTCGGTATTTTTACCGTATATTTATCAAATCAGGATTTTTGTGTACATTTAAGATGTATTTATTAGAGTCAGCTGTTTAGAAAGATTACGATCATTTATCAGGTGGCATTAGAAAAAACACAGTTTTTAATTTTTGCTAGATATTGTCTTTTAGCTTGGCTTTTATTTTCGACACTTGTGCAATAATATTTCCACACTTGTCCACCCTCATTCCAATATAACACCCACCCTCTCACTCACTTACACTCACACAAAAACACTAGTATGTATTGTACGTGTATTTAATGTATTTTTGTGGATATCTGTCATTGGTTTTATTATATGTATATTTTATTTGTAACATATTTTTTA
Source organism: Micrasema longulum (assembly GCA_022494885.1). Classification (NCBI taxonomy): domain Eukaryota; kingdom Metazoa; phylum Arthropoda; class Insecta; order Trichoptera; family Brachycentridae; genus Micrasema; species Micrasema longulum. The sequence goes on along the minus strand of JAGVSM010002945.1, from coordinate 12,353 downwards.
CATGTATTGCTGTTGATATCCCCAGTAAATAATAATAAATAAATAAAAAATATAAAAAAAGAAAGAACAGCGAAATAACGAAAAAAAATCAATATTTACAAATAAACCAAAATTATAGGCCAATTATAGTTTTCCATATATTACTAAAGACAATTTCAATCAAAGAAAAAAAGCATACCTTCAAAACGCCACTCCGCATCGTTCCCCTCGTAAAAAAGAATATCACAAAAATAACAAAAAAAAAAATTAAAAAAAATTTTAGTATTAAAAAAAATTATATGTCATGATCTAACTCAAAGAAGAATAAATAAATCATAACAATAATTATGAATACTATTTTTTTCTCGATTTTTTTAATTAACTAAAAAACATTCCGCCAAAAAACACACGCTAAAAAAACAAAGTACCTTTTATGAAAATATTTCGTTCCACAGTGAAAAACGAAAAATGTAGGTGTCTTTTTAACGTATAACGTCGCCTTTCGTACTATGAGGATGACGAATTTGAAATACAAATGTATGGCATAATTATTATTGTTCACCGTTACCTGTGCCTGTTGCGATCGTCTTCGCTTCGCAATAACCTGTACCAACTAGGGCGCAATATTATACTATTGGAATAAATTCTTTATTTTCACAAACCGAACTACTAACAGTAATGTAAAATCTCCCTTCATTCGCCAAGTGATCTTTTCCCTGCTTTGAAAGAAATGTATCAGTGTCCATTATAAGAAGATTGAAACAGATTTTTCAAGTGCAGTCAAAAATGTATTCTGTTGTTGTAACATAGTGAAAAGTTATATTCACAACTAGGGGACCCGACTGACGTTGTCCCGCCCGGACATTGGCTTGCTTACTATTACCTTGGAAAAAGACTTTTTATTGATAAATAGGTACCTATCAAAAATCACTCGCAAACGAGTGGAGGCGTATAAAAAAAATAAAAAAATAGGTACCTAGGTTTGTAAATGATTGACTTCCAAAACTATAAATAATTAATATTCAAATATTGAATTTAAGTAGGTACTTAGTTACTTGTTTATGGTTGAATTCCAAAACATAAAATAATTAATTTTCAAATGGGTGCACTTTATTCATGAATGCGATTTTCAAAAATGTATTGAATGTCGGCCGGTCGGTCGGAAAGTCGGCCTCGTGGTGCAATAATGGTCAGCACGTTTGCCTACCACGCATGAGGTCTCGGGTTCGATTCCTGACACGGTTGATATTTATTTAAAAAAGGTGTTTTCACACCAGAATATTTCATAGTCCCTAGACTGGTACCTGAAGCGTAAGACTGGTAACAAGATACGCTGCGATTGGTATACCAATGCAGTGCCCTATGCACTATTAGGTGCGGAAAGGGAATGATGATGATGATAATGATTGAATGTCAGTTAATATTATTTTAGTATTACCAAAAATTCCTTATTTAATTATAAGGAATGTAAGGAAAGAATCTGATCGGCATCCATAAAAAGCGAATGTTGTTTGTAAACATTAAAAAAAAAAATTTTTCAGAACAAAAAAACAACATCCTTCAATTTTTTTTTGTATATGCATTCTCGTCGGTTGCAACCTTGGTAGATCGATGAAAAAAATATTTATGCTTCTAAATTTTTTTTTACAGATTCGATTTTAATATCTACGTACACGCGCAGCGCTAAAATCTACATTTCGCTTAAAACATCATTCAGTGACATCACACGTACAGAAGAATAATGTACATAAAGACGGGGTCTTTTTGCGAATTTCTTATTATTTTTATTTATAAATAAGCGAAAATTTTTTTTCGTGCGACGTCAGATAAATTTTCTATAAAGGTTTAAAATATGCATATTTTGAATTACCCGAAAAGGAGACGTTTCGCGCCCGGTACGACAACGGCACGTATGACGTTTTGGCGCCGTTGTGTCAGCTTTTGTAGGATGAACCCGGTAAAATTACCGCGCCGGGTGGATTGGCGTGGCATGTGTGAAAAGGGCCAATCTTGTGCGCAATGTTTATTAGATGCGCAGTCAGTGGTCATAACGCGTGACGTCATAATGACGTAATACCAACTGCGAACCGTTTTGCATGTGCTCATTTTCAAACCCGAAAATTATAAATCAAATTTGATTTGAATATATTGATATTTATATCATTAGAATAGCAAGAAAACATGTTGAATATTTATTGTATTTTTAACGTTATTCCCGACTTGTAAAAATATACTATTTTTTGTGTAGCACTGATTGAAAACACCGTGTATTTTTTTGTTGTAATTTGTATGTTATGCTGAAAACATTTACTAATTTAAAATAAAATAAACACGTTATTGTACTAAATCGACATCATCATCATTATCATTCCATTTCCCCTCCCTAGCTGGAGCATATGGTATCCACAATGGACCTCCATGCATCTCTGTCACCTGCCAACTCTTTTGCTTCCTCCCAAGTCAGGTTCTCGTCCCGAAGTTCTGCCGACAAACTGTCAGCAGTGGACGTCCAGGACGTCGAGAACCTGATGCCTTGTAAAGTAAGCAAGCGTGGTTAAAGCTCTCAGGAGGCATCCGTAGTATATGGCCTAGCCAACCGTATCGCCTCCGCTTGACGACAGTTGTCACCGGAGTTTGCTGCGTCCGTTTTTTTATTACCTTATCCCTTACAAAGTCAAACCACCGCACACCCAAGATTCTCATGAGACACCCATTCTCAAAACTCAGTATTTTGCTATTTTGGACCTCAGTGAGGTGCCACAATTTGCATTCATACAGGAGAATAGGCACCCGAGGCAAATCGACACTTTTCATATACAGGGTGGGCCTTAACTGTGTTTGCGGTTTGTTTCGTTTTTTTTTTAATAATACGCACCGCGCCGGTGCGGAGGTAGCGTTCGACGCGCTATTTCGTAGAATTTTTATTCGCCATATAGCTTTTACGGAAAGGCAGAGCGCGTTTTGTGTTAGCGCATATTGCGTAAACAATTATTCCGTGACGATTTCGAGACGAATGTACCGTGCTCACTTTGTTTTACGGGACATTATTAGAGCATCAAGCGCAAAGTCTATTCGGGAATTGATCAAAATGTTCGAGACAACCGGCTCAACAGTAAGAATAATGAATGATGGCCGCCCGAAGTTAGCGAGGATACCAGAAGTTATTCAGCGTGTTAGTGAATCAGTAAGGGAAAATCCACAACAATCAACTCGCAAGCGAAGCCAAGCCTTAAACAACAAGAGGACCACTTTACGAAGAATTTTACGCCACGATTGACATCTAAAAGTCTATAAAATTCAGCTGACGCAAGAGTTGAAGCCGAATGATACCGACTGTCGACCGTTTGAAGGAGATGTTCCCCGGGAAACTCATTTCACGAGGAGGAGACATTGGGTGGCCCCCGCGGAGCCCGAATCTCAGCCTGTGTAATTGAATTTTGTGGGGGTACTTAAAATCAAGAGTCTACGAAGACAATCCAACAACAATAAATCAGTTCAAGCAAAACATTGTAGGGGAAATTAACGCCATTCCGCAGGCAACTTGTCAACGTGTTTTTGAGAATTTGCAAATCCATCTTAAACAATGTCAACAAGGTGGTGGAACCTACTCGGACAATAAATTTTTTTAAACTTAGAAATCACTAGATACTGGATTTTTTACTCTTGAAAATAGACGCACTGCATCTGAATTACGCTATTTACATATATAAATAAATAATAAAGTAGACTCTTTTAACCTACTCTCCAAAATTAATCTTAATGTACCCTTTTGCGTGACAAGAAATAAGTATTTATGCCATCTGCCAGTCTGTAGCACTAACTATGCACAACACTCTTTCCTCTATCGTTCTTGCTCTAACATATAGTGCTTAATATAATTTTTCATTAAATGTAGGTGGTAGATTTTTCTACTACTACTACTACTACCATCACGCCATTTCCCCGTAGGGGTAGGCAGAGAGAATGGACCGCCACACACGTCTATCCTGGCATACACTCCTAGCCTCTTCCACATTCATACATCTTGTCATACATGCCCTTCGGTTCTGTCTGCTTTTGACATGACCAGACTTAAGATTTTGGTTTATCTGATCATGCCACGGGTAGATTTTTAATTATATTAAAAGATGTTTAAACTATTTAACGTATTTTTAAATATAATCTAAGATACATATATAACTATAGACTTAAAATATTTTTTATTTAAGCCATCTTGGATCCTAAAAGTTGCTAACTAGATAATAAAAAATGGAAACAAAGTTTAAACTTTGAAAAAACGATAGAACTTTTTTATGTTTTTTATATCAGACGAGCTAAACCGGGCAATGCTTTGCTAATGTTGGATTTGAGTACATAGTCGTATATACTTTGTAATTACAGCTAATCTGCCAAACAAAATGGATTTTTTACCCTTGAAAATAGACGCACTGTATCTAAATTATGCTTTTTACATAAATTATTACATAATAAAGTAGACTCTTTTAACCTACTCTCCAAAATTAATCTAAATGTATCCTTTCGCGTAACAAGAAATAAGTATTTATTCCATCTGCCAGTCTGTAGCACTAACTATGCGCAACACTCTTTCCTCTATCGTTCTTGCTCTAACTATAGTGCTTTTTTCATCTATCGATATATTTTACATACCCCTCAATTTATTTGAAATAAAATTAAGACTTATTATTTCTGGCTGCGATACGATCCCACTTACTATTTAATGATGCACACACCTGAACACTTACTCCCACACTAATACACATAAACACACATCTCCACTTATTCTCACAAAAATACACATAAACACATGACACAATTTAATAATTTGTTTGATTTTTATTTAGAAACTTTGCTGGTCTGTCTTTAAACCGTCTTTTAAAAACAATGATGTTATATCACTGTTGACTGTTTGTTTCTTTAAAATAAATAAGTAAATAAGATTCAATATGTCCATTTACTCAAGATGAACGATTTGAGTAGGTAGGAAGAAATTGCTTTAAGGCAATATGCCCGCCTTTATATGTATATACACTATATATGTATATAAAGTGTTAAATAAATAATAAAATATATATTTATATATATTACCCTATCTTAAATATTCTTCATCTCTGTTGTAATATGTTAATATTAACAGCTCCCTAGGGAGTGAATCCTTTTTTATTTAGAAACTTAAAAATTTAGAAACTTCGCTGGTCTGTCTTTAAGCCGTATTTAAAAAAAATGTTTTATGTCATTGTCGACTGTTTGTTTCTTTAAAATAAATAAATCACTAAAATTTCCAATTATTTTTTTTTATTTATTTTATTTATTTCTTAAGTTAGCTTATATTAAAACTAATATAAACTATTATGTACATTTACATCATCTATATATATTTACATTTCCTTACAGTAACTTATACATTTATTTTTAAATTATTTTAGACACTTTTCATTCTTCATACATTCAGGCATCTCATCATACATTTTAAACCCTTATACATCAAACAATTTTGCGACGTAGCTCTTTTCAATAATGGTAGTCTTATTTTATCCTTTTGTCTAGTAGCATATTCATGACAATTTTTGTTTAAGACAACTTTATCCTTAAATTATTTTGGTAATTTATCTAAAAAAAATTATGTATAAATATCAACATATTAAATTTAAGTCTCCTTCTTACAGATAACCATTTTAGTTCATCTCTCATTTTTTTTACATTGCTATATTTATTTTTCTTAAGAACTATTCTCATCGCTTTATTTAGTAAAATTTCTAGTTTATTTAAATTTCCTTCGTTTGCTAAAAATAATATTGTTGAGCAGTAATCTATATGTGGAAGAATGATTGTTTTGTAAATTAGTTCTGCAGTATCTTTATTTAATTTATTTCTCAATCTACTAAGGAAAAATATTTTTTTGATATTTTTTTATTAACGTGTTCAAAATTTGCATTTAATGTCAATTTTAAATCAAGTATTATCCCCAAATATTTCATTTCATTAACCTTTTCTATGGTTTCATTATCAATAAGTACATTCATCCTTGGGTTTGGCTTTTTCCTTCCTAACTCCATGTATTTTGTTTTTCCAACATTAAGCTGAAGTTTATTAATTTTGAGCCACTCAGATATTCTGTTTAAGTCCTCGTTTAATTGTTGTAAAGTCTCTGTATAATTTTCTCCCGCTATATAGATTAATGTATCATCGGCAAATAATTGTAGTTTGCAGTGTTTTATGTTATTTGTGATGTCGTTTATATATATATTATTATTATAAATAAAATTGGTCCTAGAATTATTGTAGTTTCTTAAAATGTAAATAAAACATTTCTAAGTTCTACAATTATTGATTTTTTGTTAATTGAAACTAGGTATGTATGCATTCAAGGCTCACCACAAAAATCATAGAAATGTGGTCGCTTATTTAACTAGATTTTATATTCTAGTTTAACCAATAATTGTGTTGTATTATATGACAAAATTTATTCAGAATCCTAATCTGATCAGGTCCCTGCCCAGTTTTCTGAACCGTATAATACACCTCGCCCGCTTGTGACTCACGTGTGACACTTTCCATACCAGACACTCGAAGACGGAGCCGGAGTCACGTAGACAGAGAATGGAAGAATTTGAGAAATTCTTCCATTCTTCCATCGCCCACATTTCAATCGATAAATCGTTCGATTCAAAACCGCAATGTGAATGTTTTCCCCAGCGTGTTATCAAAACATACGAGGGAATTAGAAGCAAACTTTGAAATCTCCACCAAAAACGGAAAATTAGTTATTGACTTAGACTAATGACCTAATAGAGTCGCCCATATGGAGAAAAACCATTCTATGATTATTGACCACGAAGTTAGCTACAGATTACAGCAGGACGTTGGTGACTCATTGCACACGAAATTTAGTACATATAGAACGGCTCTTCTTCTATATTTTATTGGTAATAGTTCTAGATAACTATTTGTTACCATTAACGATGAAATCAGGCGAGAGTGTAAATTTGAGACAAGTATAATTGATAAGATTAAGAAAGGGTCTCGGAGATGGTTTGGTCACGTAGAACGAATGGACGACGAGAGAATGGTAAAACAAGTATATATGGCAAAAATGAACGGCAACGTTAGACGAGGACGACCGAGGAAGACGTGGCATGATCAGATAAATCAAAATCTTAAGTCTGGTCATGTCAAAAGCAGACAGAACCGAAGGGCATGTATGACAAGATGTATGAATGTGGAAGAGGCTAGGATTGTATGCCAAGATAGACGTGTGTGGCGGTCTATTCTCTCTGCCTACCCCTACGGGGAAATGGCGTGATGGTAGTAGTAGTAGTAGTTAAAAATTGATTAAACTTCTTTATAAGTGTTTTTTTTTTTTTTTTTCGTTTCTTTTCTTGAATTTTTTCACAAAAATAGCATAAAAAAATTACCACTTGACTAGTTTTTGAATGATGTGCGGAAATGCACAAAAAAAAATTGTTCGCATACTTTTTTCTGTGTTTGAATGTTTTTAGGTATGTTTTGACCGTTAGTATCAATAAAATTTGTTTAGTAGGCGCTAGAACAATATGTTATCGTGCGAATAACACCAAATTTATTGTTCTGCGATATTTACGTACTCAGTTATTGAAATTTTTGTACACGCACTAGCGTAATCGTAACGTAAAAATAAAAATGGCGGCCATTTAAAGGGGGGTCAGGTAGGTCATTGTAGGGGAGTGGATTTGTCGATAAAAATACCTAAAAAATACTTCCCTTAAATATCAGTATGTCATGCCCGTCCATATTGTATATTTTTTAACATAAATATATACAAATTACCTGAGTATTAGTTTGAAAGAATAATACATATTAAATTATTTTTTTTATCGTTAAATGCTATACAAAAATATATTATTGGGTTTTTTTTAACTGGGTCAAAGTATTTCTAATACCAAGTTATATTTTTTTTCGATAATTCTATAACTGGTAATATTTTATTTTTTTTCTACAGTTTATCTTTTTAAGACTTTCTTAATTTGTTAATTAATAATATTGTTTTACCGGGTTGTGGTCTCGTGGTAGTATTGGGGACTCACGGACCAAAGGTCCCAGGTTCAAATCCCACTCTACCACAACTCGATTAAAATTAAAAAAGCTATTTATAATAAGAAAAAACATAAAATCGAATTGTGGTCCCGTGGCTAGTGTTGCGGACTCGCGGATCAGAGGTCCGAGGTTCGAACCCCACTCTACCCCAACTTGATTTAAATTTTCTAATAGTGAGTTATTTACAACTCGTTGAAAATGGCCCCAAAATCGAAATATTTGGGTAAATAATAAGAATGCCAATATTTCCTTTTTTCAAAATAAATAACCAAATAAACGCTATTTCCCTAATATCTAATATCTAGTTTTAAAGATCGTATCCATCTCACTTCGCTCTTCCCATCTTTACAAGAACAACATGACAAAAAGACTTGACTTATTGGCTACATATGTGTTGATGTAATATTTAGTAATCGCTATTAAAATAAAATAGAATTATATTTGTTAGTTAATTATACCTTGACCTTGATAAAGGAGCTTGTGTAGCTTTAAAACTAAGCGGTAGAAAAAGCGGTTAAAAACAATGTTGCTTTATACTTCTAGTATTTATATATTTAAAAAAATAAAGTTCAAATTTTGACCAGACTGTTGGAATAATGGCTGGCTGGAATATACTGCTTTTACCAATAAGCCTACTGAAGTGCATATACAGAGTGTTCTTTAAACCCTGTCAGATCCGAAACCACGATGATCAGTACGGGCAAGAAGACATATTAGCATATTTAAAAAAATATTTAGAACAAAGAAAATTCAAAAATAATATATATTAGAAAAAAATATTGTTGCTTACTTCTGCAAGGGAGAAGCGAGGGGGGCGCGGGCGCGGGCGTGCGGTTGACGGTGTATCAGACTTTCCCCTCCCCCCTCCTCGTTTCTCCTCTGCAGAAGTAAGCAACCATTTGTCTTTTTTCTGTATTTTATTTTTTAAGATTTTAATCGTTCTCAAAATTTATTTTAATGTGCCAATATGTCTTCTTGCTCATACTGATCATCGTGGTTTCGGATGTGACAGGGTTTAAAGAACACCCTGTATTTTTTTTTACTTGGAGTATTGAATAATTAAATAAAGTAACTCATATTAACCAATGAGAGACTCCAGAACTTTGATTTCAGAAACCTTTTATTTCCGTTTGAATTAAAACAACCTTCCCTAAAAGTCTTATATTTTCGATGGAGACGTAATAACGATGATTTATTAATTACCAATACGAATGTGTGTCAATCATGAGAATACTTGTAATTAATTAGCAATGCAGTTAGAACTCAGGTGTAAAGTATAATAGGCAATAATTACAAAACCTCCAGCGCACGTGATAACCAGCACGCGGAGTACAGGTAGAAAGTGTGTGTACTACGGACCCTGAATAACAATGATCTATGTAGTATGTACCTACATAAATTATCGTAACACCGAACTATTGGAGAAGGTTGCTTCGATTTTTTGAGTGCATTTTCATGGGCGGCAAGTGGAATCACCAAACCTGAGCAATAATAATGGCACAAGTTCAAAATTGTCGTTTTTGAGTATGTATGCTTTTTTAAGTTAGTTCATAACATCTTAAGAACTAATATAAACTTTTAATAACATTGCTATTTTTTTATCAATATTTCTCAACAACATACATATTTTTAAAAATTAATTTAAAATATTTCGATCTTTTCTATCTCGTTTATTCCTTCAGGTAACTCATTGTACAGCTTCAATCCCTTGTACAATGAGTTTTGAGATTCTGTTTTCTCCTCATTGGTAATCTTATATTTTTTTATCCCTTGTTTCATATGTATGACATTTTAAGTTAAATTTTAATATTGTTTTTATTTTATTCATCCCCTTAATTATTTTATGCATAAAAATTGCTACATTATATTTAATTTGCTGCTTTACTGTGAGCAAGCTAATTTTACTGTGTATTCTTTCTACATTAGAATAGATATTTTTTTTAGTATAATCCTCATCGCCTTATTTTGAAGAATTTGTATATTTTTATTTTTTCCTTCATAACATAAAAAAAGAATAACAGTTATTTATGTGTGGACATATGATTGTTTTATATATAAGAACACTACTCTTTACATCAATTACATCAATTACATTTCGCAATCATTCCATAAATGAAATTTTTTGGATTTTTTTTTCTTGAATTGAAATTCAGGTCGCAGTGACGTCAGGAGTTTGATAGCACTGACCACCACCTTAAAGAAAGAATAAGTAGGTTGGATTTGTTGCGAGGTTTCAGCTACTACTCGCATTCGCATTTTGCCACCCTGTGGACAATTAAAGGATTACTAGCCCAGTTGTATTTCTTTTTTTTGTCGGAAATCAAATCGTAACGTAACGTTTACGTACGTTTCGTACCTAGATAAACATAACGTTAAGATCTACGTTACGGTCAACGTTACGGCTACGTTACATTTAAGTAACGTTTACGTTACGTTTACATTAAGGTTTACGTTATGGCTACGTTAAGATCTACGTTACGGCTACGTTACCGTTACGTTTACGTAACGTTTGCGTTACATTTGCGTTACGTTTACGTTATGATCTACGTTACGGCTACGTTACGTTATCGTTACGTTTACGTAACGGTTGCGTTACATTTGCGTTACGTTTGCGTTACGTTTACGTTACGGCTACGTTACGTTATCGTAACGTTTACGTAACGTTTGCGTTACGTTTACGTTAAGATCTAAGTTACGGCTACGTTACGTTATCATAACGTTTACGTAACGTTTGCGTTACATTTGCGTTACGTTTGAGTTACGTTTATGATTACGGTTAAGTTACGATTACGATACGGTTACGTTACGGTACCGTTACAGTTAAGTTACTCACAAGCCTCACCACACGGAGGTTCCCATGTGTGATTTCGGGTGAGATCACAAATGTGATTTTACTCATACTTGAATATTCTCTGCTGTAATCCACCACTGCAATTGGTCATCTTGGCGAGTTGTGGTGCGAAAAATAAAAACGTATAAATGATTAAAAACGACTGCATTGATCTTTTTTTTTTACTCCACCACTGAGTTCGGGCGCAGGCTGTGATTACATCGAGCATTTGATGAAATACCGCGGTTGGTACTGAAGCCTAAAATTGACGACACCCTAAATTATGTCTATGGGACCAGACCGAACAGTTTTGACTGGAATCTGGGTAGGATCGGACCAGATATTAACTACGAGGTACCTACTCCACCCATAAAACAAAAACAGACCTAGTATTTTTACCTTTGATAAATTCACTGTTAATTGTCATACGACGTCCTCTATCGAAATAAGTTACAAGCCTAACATGTTTACCACCAATAAAATGTGCAAAAGTTTAAATCGGCCATTTTAACACAATGAATACAGTATTAATTGAAATAAAAGTGCGCAATTCTTATGTTTGTGATTTTTTATATAAAATATAGTCTTTCAGTTTGTGATGTGTGTTGGTATAATGATTGTGCATTACTAAATAATCAAGTGAAATTTAATCAAACAATGCTTTGAGTACGTCCAAATATTTCAGACAGGCTGGATTTCCTCCCTAGGGAGTAACTTAGATCTAAACTTGTTGCAATGGAAGAGTTGAAATGTGGATGTTTAAACATGGGCACAATGGTGAAAGTTACACAGTGTGTGAAGTGGCCACTTAAACCAGCCAATGACAGCCCCGTAAATGCATAGACTTCTACATTTCTTCTCAAAATGTTTTACTTCTCTGTTGCAACAAATTTAGAAATTTGAGAATGTTTGTATTTTATTTGTGAATCTATTTTTGTTTTTTTTTTTATATCTAGCTTCTACAGTTTACTTTTTTTTATATAAAACTAACTATACTTCTAAACACAGTCTTATCTTTTATTTCTTTATATTGTATTTTTTTTAAATTTATGTTGTTTATATACTCATCTTCTTTTTTATCCCAACTTTACTGCTAAACACTGTTCTATTCCTTATTGCTTTATATTGTATTTTTAAAATTTTATGCTTATACTCATGTTTTATATAACCATGTATGTAAAAGCCTACTGGGCGTGAAAAATTAATAAAATAAAATAATAATTATAATTTTAATAATTATTTAACATAATTAAAAAGTCTACAAACTTACTTGTCTACAAACATTTGGAGAAAATATTGTGGATAAATCCACCTGGTCCATGAAGAAGTATAGAAAATTTAAAAAATAAAAAAATTCAGGCGTTGCCTAGTGTGTAGGTGAAATAATTCAATTAGATGAATCTCACCCGCATAAAAAAAGGTTTCAGCTCTTTAACTTCACATCAACAGATGAAAATATTTAAGGAATATAGAT